>JABMDO010002915.1:0-31361 GCA_014851415.1 Cnaphalocrocis medinalis
GAAATGAAACTCAATCAAAGAGATGCAATTGTTAAGATAACCGGTATTTTTTTTCCATTACCGTAACATATCAAGTTGGCATTGGCAGAATTCACTGCGTTCGCTCGACGACGTATAGCAGCCATAAAAAAGCAAGAAGTCATATTATTATTACACTGGCAATCCTTTACACTATGGCATTGGTCAGCTAATAGAGAGATTAACAAAACCGATATTTTCATTAGTGAGTCGTTATTTGACCTAAAGGTTTCCACGCCCCCTCGTTCAGCCTCAAACATACAACTATTCATATAGCTTACATAAGATGTTAGGGGCACTGTACACGCTTGTATTGGAAGAGATCGACAAAGACGACAAATGATTTGGAAAAGGCGTTAAAATTGATAATGAGTCATCGGAATTACAATAGGATTTATACAACCTTATATTAATTTATATAGCTTATATTTATAATATCCATATAAACCTCGAGTACCACTCACTCACGGACTATTTTGCTTTTTATTGATCATGATGATACTGTGTCATTTTTATTATTTTACCAATTATATTATTTTTGCGGCTCATTTCTATGTTCGTAAATACCTATATAAAATAAATCAGTCAAAATAAGCTCTATATGTGGGTACCTGATCAATAGCTTGTTAAAATGTTTAATTTGTATGTTAAAATAATTAAATATCCTAAACAATGTGGAGCAAAAATCATAGCAGTAAATATGAGTTTTAAATATAAAAAAATAGTTAGTCAAAAGACTTATTTTTTAGCACGAGGATTTCTAAGTGCAGGGCAGAAGCCATAGAAATGAAATCATGCTACTTTAATGAGATTAGGTTTAATCACCACGCGTGCCTAATGTGGATTAGTGGTCACAAACTCGAGCTGAGAGTACCTATATATTCGAAAAATTTTTTTAAACAATAACTATTCCATACTATTCCATATTCCATACTAAATTATAAATGCGAAAATAACTCTGTCTGTCTGTCTGTCTGTCTGTTACTCTTTCACGCCAAAACTACTGAACGGATTTAAATGAATTTGGTATACAGATGATATAGACCCTGAGAAAGGACATAGGCTACTTTTTGATTGCGAAAAGGGGGTTGTAAGGGGTTAAAAGGGGGGTAAAAATTTACTTTTCCACGCGGACGAAGTCGCGGGCGGCCGCTAGTTATCAATAAGTTTGATGAAAAATTCTTCCCAGCTTCCTTAAACTGTAGTGTCAGGCTCACAAAAGATGACATTGTGGTATGAAATAATTAGCGAAACTCTGCCTGAGCTTCGCTAATTCGTCTAGAGCCGGAGTGTTTGTTAGGCTTCGTCTAGAGCTCGCCTAACAAACACGAATTCGTCGGCTATTTGCTTCATTCGAAAAGCATTTGGTCCCACCACGGTTATTAAAATAACCGAATTGAACACATTTCACACTTCAGCTTTATCGATTTCATGTCTATTAGATTAGTCCGATTGCACACGATTTTAATTTAGATAGTGTTGTTAAAACGGATGTGAGTCCGCGTAGAGTAGCGACGTTGTATTTTTGGAGATATTTCGTGAATGAAATGTTTAAAAGGCACTTTTGAGTTAGTTATCTTTTAGAATACTACTCGGAAATTTTGGTAATCTAAATTTTTTTGCAAAATATACTATTATCAGTAATACAATATTTTTAAACTGAAAGTAACTAGGTTAAGTGGATTAAATCCATAAAACAGCTCACGTGTTAAACCATGCTCTACTGTCATTCACTTTAATGAAGTAGCTAGGTAATAACTACAGTAACGTATACCAAGGCTTTTTAAATGTTATTGTTTAGTTTTTTTTTTTATGTGATAGGTAGCAAACGAGCAGGCGGATCACCTGATGGTAAGCAATTGCCGCCGCCCATGGACCTTGCAACCAGTGGAGTTACACGTGCGCTGCCAACCTTTAATCCCTTCCCTCCCCGGGTGGGCTCCGGTACCCTCACTTACTCGGCGAAACACAGCACAGGGGAGGCTTCACGCCGGTTTCTGTGAGGCAGTGGTATCACTCCGGTCGAGCCGGCCCATTCATGCCGAAGCGTGGCTCCCACAATTTAATTAATTTTCAATTATTCTGGCAACATACTCATAGGTGATCCGCTGATCTGCTACCTATCACATAAAAAAATTACAACTTCGTCTTCATTTTGAAAATAGAAAGAACTTTAACGAGTAAAAAAATACTAGTCAGCAAATGTTTATTACTGTTTTAATTTATTTAATATAATTTTAATTTAGTATTTATGTATTTGAGCGTAGGTATTGTTAATTTTATTAATTTTACCAGTTAAATAACACCGTTTTGAAAACCATCAAATCCGAAAGTGTGAATACTCGTACCGTTGATGAGGCTTCATTTGTGAGGAACGGAAGTCAATCTACCTACCTCCAGATGAGGCGGAGGTGGCAGCGATCCACTTCCCGATGTGCTCTAATTGTTAAGGGCACGTTAACCCGATAAATATAAGGCACCACGTTGCCGATAAAATAATTTTAACTGTTGGAGAGCCACGCTTCGGCATGAATGGGCCGGCTCGACCGGAGTGATACCATTGCCTCACAGAATACGGGCGTGAAACAGCCCTGTGTGTTTCGCCGAGTGAGTGAGGGTACGGAGGCCCACCCGGGGGTGGGGGGGGGGGGAGGGGAGGGGATAAAAGGTGGCAGCGCACTTGTAACTCCACTGGTGTTGCAAGTGTCCATGAGCGGCAGCAATTGCTTACCATCAGGTAATCCCCCTGCTCGTCTGCTACCTTATACCATAAAAAAAAATCTGTGGTAGTTTTTCCTATTCTAACTAATTTAACACCCCCGATGTCAAGCGTTAATCCAAAATTGCGCAAGAGAATTATATTTCGCCAACACTGAACTTAATTTTAAAATTGTAAGAGTGAGAAAACAATGATTGATCACATCACATCAATCATTGTTTTTTCACTCTTACAATTTTAAAATTTAGTTCAGTGTTGGCGAAATATAATTCAAGATTAAAGTGCTTAATCCTTACAAGAGCAAGTTGACCCTTAAAGTAAAGTATCAGCTATACAGTCCCACTGCAAGGCAAAGGCCTGCATTATAGAAATCAAGTCAACGCTACTATAATGGAATCACCTTAGTGGACCTTTACTAATTTTGAATTCAATGTAATGTTTAAATTAATTAAGTGCTAGAGACTATAATTTATTATTGTCTTAGTAACTAGTTTTCTTTAGTTGTGTAACAAGCTATAATTTGGTAATTACTACAATTACCAAACTAGACACTACAAAACAAGCCAAGGTTAGTGTATCTTCTATTTAGTGTTTGTAAACTTTACTTATTTGTCTAATTTCAATATAAAAGTATAGTTTTATAACGCATTTTTATAGGCATTAAATTTCAAGTCTCTAATTCCCGAGTTATTAAAAAAATATGAAATTGGATCCGCTTTAAAACTTGAGTTGCCGCACATGTGCTCAAAAATGTATACGGCGCTTGAAAATTATATATATTTTTCCTGGGGTAAGCACCCCCCTTAAGTTATTCACGAGTTTGAAACGCACCGAGTCACAGACTACTAATGTGTCGGGGAGCAACTCATTAGTTTCTCGCACACTAGCAACACACTAGCGACGCCAATTGATTTAAATGACCTACTAAAGCCCCGTTGGTCGAGTGGTTTTAAGTACCGGGCCGTGATCTCCGAACGGGTTCCGGGTTCGATTCCGGGTCGAGCAACAAGTATGTCTCGAATTTTTCGAACATAGCTGCGGGTTTGTGATCACCAATCCGCATTAGGCAAGCGTGGTGATTAAGCCTAATCCCATCATAGTAGTGACAACTTGATTTCTATATGGTAAGCGATTACCGCCGCCCATAGACACCAGCAACAGAGTAGTCACAAGTGCGCTGCAAACCTTTAACCGCCCTTTCCCCCCAATTGGGTATTCTCCGGCACCCTCATTCATTCGACGAAACACAGCGCGGGGCTTGCTTTACGCCGGTCTTCTGTGAGGCCGTGGTATCACTCCAGTCGAGACAGCGCATTCATGCCGATGTGTGGTTCTCCCACGTTTACATCTCTGGGAACTCAAAAATCAATACTGGCTTAAACTACGAGATATTAAAGCCAGGACGTAGGTTTTGTTTGGCTCTCTGCCTGCACTTAATGGCCACTACTATATTCCTGCTCTGTGGCCGGCGTGAGCTAACGAGCGGACGCCTCGGCGAGCAGTGGACTAATTTTCCCTTCGATTTTAAGCCATAGTCGCTTCAGGAGCTTAACTCTATCTAAATTACTTTAATATATGAATAGACGGACGCCACTTCATTAAGATAAATCTGTAATTAATCGGTTAATACGAATAGAGATGGAAGTTATTCATCTTACATTCCTTATGTCATTGTGGAATTGGGAAGATAGTTCTATACTCTGATTCATAATCATGTAAAGTAAACTGACAGATATGTCAATGTGTCATCCCCATACATCATCACAATTTAAAACATGCAAAATGTCAAAATGCATAAAAACTTGTCATTTTCATCTGTCAGTTTACTTTACATGATTATGAATCAGAGTTTTATAGATAGGTACGTGTAATCTATCGATCAATTGTGATTAGCCATATTACTAATTGTAATTTGACGCATCGTTTTGAAATACATAGATAGACATGCCAACTTTTTTAATCTAAGTATAAGTACATTTTAACCGTGGGAGGGCCACGGCTCGACCTGAGTGATACCACGGCCCTACAGAAGACTGGCGTGAAGCAGCGCCCGCCAGCGCTCTGGCTGTGTTTTGTCGAGTGAGTGAGTGAGGGTACTGGAAGCCCAATTGGGGAAAAAGGGTAAAAGGTTTGCGGCTCACTTGTGATTCTACTGGTGTTGCAGGTGGCTATGAACGGCGGCAATCGTTTACCATCAGTTGACCTATCTGCTCGTCTGCCACTTATCACACAAAAAACATAGTGGAATACAAGTAATAATATTTTGTCTGAGTAACATTCTAGTCTCATGAATGTGTCGTTTCAAACAGCAACTTGTATTACTTTTCCGTACCGCCATCTGCCGTTAAAATTTTGAATCAACTTTCACCGCAATGTTTGTTTGATGTTGTAATGTCAAAAGCAGTAACATTACGTAAAAAGAAAACATTAGTTAAAATTTTCGCCATGTGCCAAGAGATCCTTGTCATACAGCAAAAGTAGATGATCAAAATCAAAAACTCTATACTCACTATTGAGCAGAGTCCGCGTCAGAACTATATAATGGTGTCAAATTCATAGAGTTCTAACGCAAACTTCGCCTCGTCTCAAAGTGATTCATGCACTCTTCATACTTTTGCTATTGGCTTAGACCAATGCAACGGGGTGTACCTATTAGAAGCGGCCTTCTAATATTATCTAGAAAATATAAGAATCTAATGTCAATATGAGATTTGAGGACTGCCACTACAGTCGAGTTCAAAAATATGTATACACTTTAGGACCTTGTCACAGTAGAAAACGACTTCCACTTTCTTATAAATATGTATTGTGACAAGGGCCTAAAGTGTATACATATTTTTGAACTCGACGTACAAGAATGACCCGCCTACGTTCAGCAGTGGATGGTCTCAAGCGGTTTGACCTACAAAAGTAGGCGATTGACAGATACCTAACAACTTGTTAATAAGCGAATCCCTTTATCATGTTAATTTATTGGTAATCGAGGTAGTAATAAGCAATGCAAGTCTAGCCTTACGCCGCGGGGGTGTTATAGTGAAAGTTTTATCACGCTAAGGTACTATTCTGGTGTCACTCGATATTATCTTTATTGCCTTTTTTATTAGCGATCGTAAAAATGCGAATTTAGCTTAAGCAGAAAAGAGTTTTAAGAATGGGAACTATCACGCTAGAGGCGATATTTTGATGTCACTCGAAGTACTCTAGTTTTGGTAGGTATCAATTTTAACGGACAGTTTCTCCAAAGAAGGAATCATAACCTTCTATAAGTTAGCTAGAATTAAGTACTATCAACTGCTCCAAGTCTGTAGGCCTTAGGAAAGGTCTTTGGATCGGAGGAGATGGTTTGTTGACTATAATATAGCAAAATAACTTTGTTTTGGTAACGAACGTGTCCCTTAGGCCTAATTGCAAATTTTATATTAATTGAACATATCATTCACAGTTTAGATTTTTTGAAAATCCAATAATGTTGCGAAAGACATGACATTTTCAAATAGTATATTTTTCAGTTAGTATTTGAGAATGAAAAACTTTTTTATAGACCTTTTCAATAATAACTTAAAAAATCAATGATAATCAATAGATTTAAATATACTTCGTTGTTTGTATTATACTAATTATTTGTTAAAAAGTGCGACCTCAATCCGCCTAGAACTGGGTCACAAGCGTAACACCAATAGAGTAGTTAGGTAAACATCTGAATTATGATTTAAAAATACAGGAAGGGCACAGGAAAAAAAGGAGTTCATTGACATTTTATGTGTTTCGGATTAACTGTACCATTTACATCTTATTACTATGGCCAATCAATTGTTAAAAAAACAAACAAATCAATTATTTTGGCCTCGTATGAAGCTTTTGGGTCATACAACGTTAAACATGACAAAAGAGGCTGATTTTGCGTAACTAAAGTCCGTTTTAAAAAATCTTTTTGTAGAATAAAACGCGCCCATTGCATCGCATACCGAGTAAAAAAATGCAAGGTAAAAACAATAAAAATGTTAATGACATCCATTTTTCCTGTGCCCTTCTGTTAATCACTCAACATATCTCGAGCGATTCCAGAATAGGTCCCGAGCCGTCTGTTGCATGGCAGCGGCCATATGGGCTCGACCTCGGGCGAAGACCCCCGCCCGGAACTGGGTCACGAGCGGAGAGGCGAGCGGAGCGGGCGGAAACATCTGCAATGCGAATTAAATGGCCGTTAAAGAACTCGCGAGCTGCAAAATGTAAAAACATAGATTACAGCTGGTTAGTCGTGGTCAGTAATCAGAGATTAAGAGACTATATCTTCTTTCCTTTAAAATTTTGTTAATAAAAATAAGAATAAGAAAATATTTATTAAGCCCATACATAACGAATATTAAAAAATAAAACTAGAGAACCAACGTATGTTAGGCACGCTCAGCATCAGCCACGGATTGTAACGAAAATATGATATTTTTGAAAAAGAAATAAAACATTACAGACTTAGATCCAAGTAAATTGGATTTTTCAAGATGCAATACAATATTTCTAACACGCGACAAGTAACAATAATGTTAATTATTGCTAAAAAACGGCCACTTGTATCAATAATATTGACATTATTGTTACTTGTCGCGTGTTTATATATTGTATTGCATCTTGAAAAATTCAATTTACTTTTATCTAAGTCTGTAATGTTTTGCTTTCTTAAAAAATATCGTATTTCGATAAGTGTAAATAGGTTGGCGGCGCGCTAGTTTAATTCGTGTAGCCCCTTAAAGAACTCACGAGCTGCAAAATGTAAAAACATAGATTTACTAGCTGGTTAGTCGTGGTCAGTAATCAAAGATTAAGCGTCTATATCTTTTTACACTTTAAATTTTGTTAATAAAGATAAGAATAAGAAAATATTTATTAAGCACCATACATAACAAATATCAAAAAGCAAAAAAATTAAACTAGAAAACCAACGTATATTATTATATGACGACCCATTTGGCGCAATGGTTTGAACGCCGGTTGAGACGCAAGGGTTGCGGGTTCAATTCCCGCACCAACACAAATGTTTGTTGATCAAACAGAAATTTGTATTGGGTCTGGGTATTTGTAGTTCCTTCGTTGTTTCTGGTTTCCATAGTACAAGGGAAAACCCTATTTTTGGACCAGGACAATGTATGTGATGTTGTCTCAATTTATTAGGCAGTTAAAAGATCACTGCTCAGCATCAGCCATGGAATCGGCGATGGTATTCTGCATAGACCTTCGAAAGGTGCTAACGCAGTATGCCATGATAACATAGGGTAATCGACCATCTTTGTCATTTCGCGCGTGACGTCCCTATCTATCTATACTATTTATAAAGAGATAACTTCTATAGACCACAAGGCTTATAGGTAAACCGAAAACACGAAACGCTTGCGCGATGTAATTGAGCCCAGCGCCATCTATTAGTTCATTTCTGAATTACGGTCCGGAAGCAAAGTGAGTGCGGGCCACTAGTTGTAAATATACGTTGCTTGTCACTTTAATAATGGAAATCGAACCCAGCTAATCGAGCTAACGTGTATCTATGTATTTGACAACACGTTGTATCGATATATTTGGGCAGGATGGGTGTAATCAATAATTTGACCACTTTAGCGGTATCGATTTCAACGGCCACTTTGGATGTTTCTAATTATTTGACCAGTCTTGGATGTGGCTATTTAATTGCTGCCGACTATACAACCATTTTGGAACATCCCTAGACAATTTATCTGAGATACGCAACATCCTACTACTATTATAAAGGCGAAAGTTTGTAAGGATGTATGGATGTTTGTTACTCTTTCACGTAAAAACTACTAAATGGATTTGAATGAAACTTACCACAATATAGCTTATGCATCAGAATAACACATAGGTTACAATTTATAAAAATATATTGTGTGGATTGTCCAAAATATGACGGTAAGTGTCAATAATTAACTCCACGCGTACGAAGTCGCGGGCGGCCGCTTGTAAGTATATAACTTTTATAACACTTAAGACTTGTGAAAAATAATACCAGCTACCGTACAAAGAGATACGAGGCGGCGCCCTAATGCCATTATTGGCTTCGTTACGCGCCGTGCGCTCCGCGGCACACGGTATCCACTTTGATACACGTTTGTAACCGCAGGCTCTTTATGTTAGGGAAAAATACGTTAAGTGGGTTGATAAGGTAATAATATACTGCTGTGCGGTGTATAAGTAGTGATTATACGATTCTTAAGTTACTTATGAGTATACATAGTGTACTGTGACAATAAGGTGGCGGTATCGGTTTGAAATATCCTTTATTGCTCTTTTCTGAAATAAATAGGTTAGCTCACTCTTTAACTAAGACACCTCTGGGAGGATATTCCCTCCAAGTCCCTACTATACGTGAGGTCTGTTCAAATCCGAATGCGCATGCGAATGTTTATTTTTCAATGCATGACAGATTCCCATTATAAGATCAGCCATAAACGGCGGCCAGTACCTATCAAAGGAGTTTACCATCGTTACAGTACCTACTCATTGATTACTAGTGCCTATTAGTGTGTGTGGAGCTGAAACATGGACTCTAAACCAAAAGCACCGTAAAAAGATTGATGCCCTTGAGATGTGGTGCTGGAGGCGCTTACTCCGAGTAAAATGGACTGCTCACCGTACCAACGTCTCTGTCCTGAAGAGCTTGGTATCAAACAAAGACTTTCGTCGATGGCAAAATGCGAATTTACAATGTTGGACATTATCCGAAACGAGAGCTCTTTGGAACGCTTAGTGGTCCAGAGAGGAGTGGTGGGTCGGCGTTCACGAGGTCGATCACCAACAAGATGGACGGACAGTATTAAATCCATCACGGGGTGTTCAGTAACTGAGTGTACAAGAAATGCCAATAACAGAGAAAAATGGAGAAACTCGCTAAAGCAGCTACCCAAAAAGACCAATCCATGACCACGACCACTCCGTCAGGAGTGTACGACTAAGAAGAAGAGATTAGGTTGCAGGTGTCAATGGGCGGTGGCGATCGCTTACCATCAGGTGGTCCGTTTGGTCGTCTGCCACCTAAAATAAGTAAATTGGGTTTAATAAGGTTTGCACACCTGGCGATATTTGGTAGGTACTTTTACTACCTACTAGCTGAATTCTAATGCGTAGGTATTGGTGATTGCCAGTGTCTATGGGCAGGCGACATAGCGCTATTCATAGTGATCCGTATACTTGTCTGCCACCTATGATATAAAAGTCTTTTTTTTTTAAACGTCTGTACCTTGTATACCACTTATTTAACAAATTAAATTAGTTTTCTGTATAGTAATATTGTTATGTACGTTTTCCTTATACCTACTACGAAATCGTAAACGACGAACAGTGCTACAAGCACAGACTACGAATTGTGCTACGAAACTGACCTCGTAGCAACTTTGTAGCATTGCTACGACTACATCGTTTTTTAACATTAATCTATCTTTACAAAATTATACATGTACGAATTAAATACATAGAAGTTGTATGGAAGATTTGCGATTTTGAAAATATACGACTTGCGATTTCAAAAGGAACTGGAAAAAAAATCGAATATAAAATTACATTAACTATACCTATATATAATTACATGCAAAATATTTTACTAGGTACCTTTTTCCAATAATGATAAATTATCCGCTTAATCGTCCGCTCTGCGTACTAATTTGGTAGCACCTGAAGCTATGCAGGGGTGCCAACAATAATATAATTGGCGGGAAAGGGTTGGAGGCCATGCGATAGGTCGCGGACAGGCCAGCCTACCTAATACGGAATACTCAATAGTGGGACAGTATATAGGCTGATGTTTTTTTATATTTTTAGCCCCCTGACGCAAAAACAATGGAGTTTTATGTCTGTCTGTGGGCGGCATTGTAGCTTCCGAACGAAAAAACCGATATGAAATGAACAAAATATATATAAATATATTTTGTTTATTTATTTACGTATTTGGTACTTTTAACAGTCGGAAATGTGCTAAGCTAGATAAGAGGGCCGCCAACTTAAGATGGCCTCCACCACAAAATGATGAATTCCATATTTTTACTTGATTCCACTATAGAACATAGGTATCAAATGAAAGCTTGAGTAGTAGAATGCATATGTATGCATAATGTTATGACAACTTGTCGGGGGTTTTTTAAATTTCACACGTAGCTACATTTCTCATTAAACATTCCTATACCAATTTTACCGTGGTTTCCGGTTCTGAGGCAAAACCAGAACCGCAAATGCGGCATCCCGCGTCAGCGCCACCTGTGTATTGATGATTTTGTGCTTATTTGATTGAGAATTTGTTAATTTGTTGACCAATATATCAATTGACTCTGTAATATCGGTTTTACAATTGCGGTTGCGGTGGCATACATCGTTTTTCATTATCGTAATTCGAACCAGTGTGATACAAAGAGAGATCGGGCGTAGGACCATCATCTTAACTTGCTTTCCAAGGCACGAGGCGGGGTATAGTAGGAGAGAGGTATAGGTAGTCAAACAGCAGCAAAAGTAGAAGATCAAAATCAAAAAACCTTTACTCACTTTTGAGCGGAGTTCGCGTCAGAACTGTATGGTGTCAAATTCATAGAGTTTTGAGGCAAACTCCGTATAGCAGTGTTTCCCAAACTTTGCTATGCCATGGCCCGGTAATTCTCACACTGACCCTTCGTGGCCCACTAAGTACCTACTTTCAAACTCTAGCTGGTTACATTAAGGTTAAATAATACACATTTATTAATAGTAGAAATGTTTATTAGTACTAGGTACTAATATTTTGGCAATTTTCACTATTTTGTTAGTGCGAAGTATGCAGCTGTTTCTTATTTTTTACTAAAGAATCCAAGTTAGGTAGGTATTAGATACTCATGTTTTTAAAATTAGGCGAAAATGTCGCGACCCGGTTATTTCATTTTGGTGGCCCGGCACCGGGTCGCGACCCGGCTATTGGGAAACGCTGCCGTATAGCTTCAAAGTAATTCATACAGGTCAGACGCTAATTCCGCTCAATAGTGTAGAGTTTCTGATTTTGATCATCTACTTTTGCTGTTGACTGTTACAAGACTGCCAACTTCCAGACTTCGGGCTGTCACTGAGAATTTAAGAACAAAAATCTCAGGTCTGTAGGTACATTTTTTTGGGCCCGACAATTATCCGCTATAAAATAATTTATCCTTTTTATAAACAGTATGAAATAAAGTCCAGAATCCAACTTCTTTCTTGCGTGGGTAATAAATGTTATTTTAACATTCCCCAGGTGCAACAAACTTGTAATAAGCTACCGTCGTCCAGCGGGTGTTAAAATGCAAGCTTGCTTCTTATCGCGACTGCACTTGCAAATTAGCTCCTTCCGTTCAGTTTTAATTATGGCAGCCTAGGCACAGTGCAGTAACAAAAGAGTGAAACATTATCTATAAGACAGATTATAACAGTGAAACATAAATTACATGTTTGTAGGTATGTGGGTCTTCTTTTGCTTACTATCTCGCTAAGCTGAGCCATTCTATGGGAGGTCCGTAGCTACTTCTAATTGGTAACTACGTGTAAACGTCATTCATACCACTATTGAGTATGATCAACGAATTCCTTTAAGGAAAGGTTGTCTGGAACAGATCGCTCAAGTAGCTAGTAGTAGCGCAGTAGCCATTTCAAGTACATTACTCTTATAATACTTAGTTTTAAGTTTACATAAGTACCTATTGTGTGCAGTGATAAGGCCATTACAAGTTACATTCATTACTTTTGTACTTAATGCCTAGTTCACACCCATCAATCTAGTGCCAAACTAGGGTAACCCCTGTACTATGAGTACAGTCGAGTTCAAAAATATGTATACACTTTAGGACCTTGTCACAATACATATTTATAAGAAAGTGGAAGTCGTTTGCTTATAAATATGTACTGTGACAAGTTCCCCAAAGTGTATACATATTTTTGAACTCGACTGTACCAGATGACGGTAATTAACAGCGTCAACCGAATACATCCAGACCCAATCTTAGAAATTGTTATTTCTTAACTTGATTTGACCGGGAATCGAACCCCGGACCTTTCGCGCTTCGGGCGAACACCTTAGCCACTGTTCCATTGAGGCCGTCAAGTACAAGTTTACATACCTCCGTTTTGTGTGCAATAAAAGTATCTTCATTCATTCACCGATGGGCTGTTGCTCAAGATCAACAGTTGCCCATCAATCATAGCGGCTGACTTCGAGCGCTCTGTTTTATAGCTCAAATTGTTTGCTGGCATTTTTGCTGGTGTCTGCTCATGACAGTTTGCTTCATGTCTATGAAATTATTGTTTAATATTGGCTCGGATCTTGCAAGCATTATTCGAATGTTGCCTTTGCGCCTGATGGTTTCTCTCAGTTATAGAATTATCGTTATTTTTTGTACCATATTCTATAACTACTCACTTACATCTTTATGAATTGAAGCTTACGTGTTATTCAGACTTTTTTCTATAAGTGATAGTTGGCAGACGAGCAGATGCATTACCTAACGGTAAGTGAATGCCGAAGTGATGTAATTAGACAGAGAACCAGATTCACCGACATAGCCCACCGAATCAGCAAACAGAAGTGGCAGTGGGTTGGTCACATTAGCCGCAGAACTGACAACCGCTGGAGCTATAAAGTCCTTGAGTGGAGACCGCGACTTGGTAAACGTAGTGTTGGACGCCCCACTACAAGATGGGATGACGACATTCGAAGGCTGGCTGGAGTGAGCTGGATGAGAGTGGCCGAAAATCTGGAGCGGTGGCGTGTAGAGTCACAGGTTGACTAAGCTATATTATCGTAAATCAAATTCTTTTTTTTTTCGTAAATCAAAACACCCAGGCCGAGAAAAAAAATCTGGTTTATCCACCAATGTCTGTGATGTTGTTGGTGCGAGAGTTGAACCCGCGACTCTTACGTCTACAACCGCCACTCAAACCACGCGATTAAACGGATCGTACAAATGTTACTTACTATTATTAGTTAAGCTATGATTATACACGTATGTTTCGAATTTTTCGAACATAGCTCGGGTTGTGATCACCAATCCGCATTAGCACGCGTGGTGATTAAGCCTAATCCATCATCAGAGATGTGAAAAAATAATTTAGTAAAAGCTATTAAATACAAAATGCAAATGCATAGTTTGCTAGCACTATTTCAAATAGCAATACCAAATAGTTTTGGATAAAAGTATTTAAATACAAAATGCAAAATACGTATTTTTAAAATAGGTTTTGAAAATAAATACATTGTTAAGCATAACCTTTATTATTGAACTGATTTTAAAACTAGTATTTGTTCAAAGAGTTCATCTTTCATGTTTCGCCTATGGGGCCATCATAATCTTTCCCCCAATGAAAATAGTCGTTCTACAGGGGCAGAACTCGGTAAGCAGTATTATATTTGAAATGATTGGATGGATTTAAGAATGAAAAATGTGTTAAAATGAATTAAAAATGCAACGAAACTATTTGTATTTTATAAATACTAAAAATTCACATGAGTATTTCAAATAAAATACAAATATTTAGAAAAAAAGTATTTCAAATATAAAAAAAATGGGTATTTTGCATTTTGTATTTGCATTTGAAATATTGTATTTCAAATAATTCACATCTCTGCCCATCATAGTAGTGATAACTTGATTTCTATGATGGAGGAGGCCTTGCCCATGCAGTGAGACAGTAGATAGGCTGATACTTTACTTTACTAAGTATACAAAAATCTGTACGTAGGTAGGTAAATTTGTGTGCAATAAAATTTCTATCTACGAATGCAAATGGGATGTTTGTTTCTATCCACACACCTCTTTGTTACAATCCTACAATGCACTGTGATGCAGTTGCTTTAATTTAACACACATTGTCCTCATAAGTGATTAATAGGCGTTGTAGCGCCCTCTGGCGGAAGCACGGCACTTCAACTCGAGACGGTGAAAGTAGGCTTGCTTGGGACTGAGGTCGTAGTACGAGATTCCGAAAAATTTACTGAGATTGCGTTTATGAAATAGAAATAGAAGAGAATATTCTTTATTCAATTTAAGTCCTTATAGAACATTTATGAATGTCAATATTATGTAAGCTACCGCTGATTCGGAAAGTCGATTTCTACCGAGAAGAATCATCAAGAAACTCAGTAGTCACACTAGCTAGACTATGAGAATAGAAACTATATAGGTAAGAATAGGTTAGTAATTAATAGGTTGCTAAGCAATAACACATTACACTGGACATATTACAATATAGTTAGTTAAGATCATTAGTTATTTAGCTGAATTTAAAAAAAATATAAATGTATTAATATCTTTTAATTGTGGGAGCCACGCTTCGGCATGAATGGGCCGGCTCGACCGGAGTGATACCACTGCCTCACAGAAAACCGGCGTGAAGCAGCTCCTGTGCTGTGTTTCGCCGAGTGAGTGAGGGTACCGGAGCTCCACCGAGGGGATAAAAGGTTGGAAAGGTTGGCAGCGCACTTGTGACCCCACTGGTGTTGCAGGTATCTATGGGCGGCGGCAATTGCTTACCATCAGGTGATCCGTCTTCTCGTCTGCTACCTATGATATTAAAAAAAAACTTCCAAAAGTCATAGATCAAAAATGAATGTTGTTCAGAATTGTTGATTGAAATTGTGGTTGAAGAAATGCAAATGTTCACAGACGTTACATCTGTATGTTTTTATACCGCATCTTAGACTACAATGCACTAGCGTTTTGTGACACTTGCAGCTTGCAGGCAAGAGCTCTTGTGAATTGTTTTGCATTTCACATTCGTGTTTTTGTTCATTTCATGGCGACGGTGAAGCGCACATTAAGTGCTTATTTTTGTGAGTGGAAATTATATCGGTAGAAATGTTATGTTTATTTGTGATTTCATCTATGATTCCAGGACACAATAAACATGTATAAAAATGATAACATAGGTTTCGAGGTCTATTCTTGGTCGAGTTCAATTTTGCACTAATCATGGCAATATCCGTGGCAGGAAGTTAATTTTATTTTAATACTAGTGGCCCGCCCTCACTTCGCTTCGGGACCGTAATTCAGAAATGAACTATAGATGGCGCGGTGCTCAATTACATCGCGCAAGCGTTTCGTGTTTTCGGTTTACCTATAAGCCTTGTCGTTGTCTATAGAAGTTATCTCTTTATAAACAGTATAGAAGATTTGCGTTGACTGAAGGAAAATTCTAGTTACGATTTATGAAGTTATTAAAAACAAGCTAACTTGCTAGATTTCATTCAAACACATTTTCTTTGGTAGTTTTTATGTTAATATATAAATATTTAATTTTATAAATGGGAAAGTGTGTTTGTCTGTCTGTTTGTCTTTCTTTCACGGCAAAACGGAGCGACGAATTGACGTGATTTTAGTTGAAGGGATGGAGAGTAACATAGGCTACTTGTTGCCTCTTTCTAACCCCCCCCCCCCCACTTTAAGAAAGTAGGGGGCGCAAGCGAAACCGCGGGCAAAAGCATGTATCATATATTTCTTTTAGATTTATCAATTTCTTATTTTTGCAATGTCTCTCTTATTTAATGCGCTTTACCAAATACGTCAGTTGGTCAAGTTTCAACGATAGTTTCGGATAAAAATGGCTGTTACATACGAACGGAGAGACAGACAGACAGACATGACGTATCTATAATGGCCCCGTTTTTTGCCATTTGGCCACGGAACCCTAAAAACAAACAGCTTACTTTCCATCTGCGGAAGTAGGGGCGATTCATCACGCGCGCCGCCAGGGGCCGCTGTCGTCTAACACCTAATTAATTACTCCTAATGAGGACGATGTAACAATGCACTGCAACTAACAATGTGTGAGAGAATGCACTATGATTTACGAGTGTTACAGCGATTTGTAACTTACACTTTTCCCGTGTACAGTCGAGGTCAAAAATAATATTTTTGACCTCGACTAAATCAAAGACATTTGAAGTACTTATGAGATAAGTACATTACCAAATTCACTACAAGTTCTGTGAGACCGTGGTATCTCCGATCGGTTCGGACCATTCATTCCGAAGCCTATCCCTCCCACGTTGTATAATGATGATAATACGGAGTAAATATACGTTTAAAACATAATGATCAAATGACTTCATCAAGACCATTATTACAAGTACTGTGACAAGGTCCTAAAGTGTAAACATATTATGTTTACACTTTAGGACCTTGTCACAGTACATATGTACAAGAAAACGACTTCTACTTTCTTAGAAATATGTATTGTGACAAGGTCCTAAAGTATAAACACATTTTTGACCTCGACGACTGTACAAATTGTTTCGCTTGATACAATAATAATGGTCTTGATGAAGTCATTTGATCATTATGTTTTAAACGTATATTTACTCCGTATTATACATCGTGGGAGGGATAGACTTCGGAATGAATGGTCCGAACCGATCAGAGATACCACGGTCTCACAGAACTTGTAGTGAATTTGGTAATGTACTTATCTCATAAGTACTTCAAATGTCTTTGATTTAAACATCATGACATGTAATGAACACTTAAAACCCAACCGCTACACAAATTTTGGCGCTTAGCCGCTTTTGATTTTTATAGTTTTACGAAAATATACGAAACTTAATTGTGGGAGAGCCACGCTTCGGCATGAATGGGCCGGCTCGACCGGAGTGATACCACTGCCTCACAGAAAACCGGCGTGAAGCAGCCCCTGTGCTGTGTTTCGCCGAGTGAGTGAGGGTACCGGAGGCCCACTCGGGGGGGAAGGGGATAAAAGGTTGGCAGCGCACTTGTACTGGTGTTGCAAGTGTCCATGGGCGGCGGCAATTGCTAACCATCAGGTGATCCGCCTGCTCGTTTGCTACCTATCACATAAAAAAATATAGATATTTATATCCCATTGCAGGACCATAATGGACATTAAGTCATAGTTACTGACATGGGATAAAACTTAATTAGGTACCACGCTTGGCCAAGAGATCAATAACTCGAGCAAATTCGAAAAATACTTTTAGCTCGAGCCTCGGCTCGGTACTCAACGTCGTGAGACCCAAAAGCCTTTTAAAAGGCATAAAACAATGATTTTCCATTGTTTTTTTTTATGTGATAAGTAGGTAGCAGGCGAGCAGGCGGATCACCTGATGGTAAGCAATTGCCGCCGCCCATGGACACTTGCAACACAGTGGAGTTACAAAGTGCGCTGCCAACCTTTATCCCCTTCCCCCACACGAGTGGGCCTCCGGTACCCTCACTCACCAGCGAAACACAGCACAGGGGCTGCTTCACGCCGGTTTCTGTGAGGCAGTGGTATCACTCGGCGAGCCGGCCTATTCATGCCGAAGCGTGGCTCTCCCACAGTTGCTTTTCTGCTTGTGTCTGCTATTGTGTGCTGTCTGGGCCTAACGACGTTATACCACTAGACCAACATGGTAATAGGTATGGACTCTTACGGTAGGTAACTGTTTACTAAACACTATTATAATAACAGAAACTTGCCTTGCAAAAAAATATGGTTCAGCATGCATGCTGACCAAGAGTTGTTACGAGCCGCGCTGGCAGATGGCGTGCCTGTCAACATTCAGCTTTTTCAGGGCTCTATATCAGGTAAATAAATCAAGCAAGCAAGAAATAGAATTTGCTTGAAATAAATGTGGTAGATAGTTTGAATATTTAAATTTGTTTTGTTAACATTGATGATAAATTTTGTTGAAGTTGTAAGAAAAAAAACGGAATAGTTTTGAAAAGTTATGAGATTTGTTATTTATGGTAACATTGCATAGCTTAGCTTTAATTTAGATTAAAGAAGATATACAAATAAAGGCAATAAATATAAACAGATTAGTAAATTTAATATTATCAAACGGGTAGGTATGTATATAGCTATCTAATTTTAAAATACTTTAAATACTTTAATCTGCAAATAAGTGTATTAATAACTTTATTAGTAAATTGGTAGGTAACCTATCACTTATCGATAGATAAAGATCATAATTAATTTAAAATTAATTTTAACCAAAAAGCAGGCACATTCAAATCGAGTAAGAGTTTAGGGTTACGGCCGCCTATCGTATTTGCAATTTAACCGATAATTAGGTTTTTTTAATAATAACCGCCCCTAAGGTAAAGCCCGAACAGCAAGCATGTTCAGCTAATATTTGTACAACGCAGTGATAATCGATAACTTTCAAGCCTCAGCTTACCGCTCCGTCTTTAACTCTGCCTTCCATTCAATCGTTACCTAGCTATGTTAGCTTACCCGTTCACCCCAATTAATGGAGGCGCACCAATTTCCTCTAACACCCCTCTAATTTCCTGTAACCTTTTCAACAAGGAAATAGAGTCTATTTCGAGGTAAATTTTGTTCAGTCGAGTTGTTTTAAGGGTTGGTCGCAAGCTATATACCCCGCTTGTTAACACTGAGCCTGATGGATGATTCATGACCGTTGACGGTGACCTGCAATGTGAACCGTGCTTTATACGTTCCAAATTTAAAAGTGCAGTGAAGTGGAAGGTTTACTGCGCGTACGGCGTGGGGGCGCTATTAAATCAGATGTGCGGAACGTTTGCCGCGGGTTATTGGCGGATAAAACAAATGAAGTAGGTACCCGTCAGATATTATACTACCTATTCAGTTTATTTTAACGTTAAAAGCAGCTGTGAAGACAAGCGCTTGCTCTGGTTTAAGACTGTGAAATATCTGCAGAATATTCATATTATTATGTTTAAGTTTTAGACTCATTTAGTTTAAGAAGCAGTTCTTAGCACTATTTTATAGAATTTGTAACGTTAACTTATCGTGCCCATGTTACGATTTTACGCTGGCTTCGAAGTACCTTTGTTGACATATCGCGATATCGTGTCATTTCCTTCAAAAATGTATTCCTTCAAAGTTGTATGTTCAGTAATTAGCTTGCCATCAGGTAATCCGTCTGCTTGTTGCCACCTATCACAAAAAATCATCAGATGACATCTCAATATTTTGTTTGTACTCTGATATCCGTTGGATCCAAAATTATCCGCAGAATATTTTCTCAATAACGTCCATGCCCTGACAGTTGATATTTCTGAGTGCTGCCCTCTCTTGGGAAATCCGTGAATGTGTGGTAAAGAAAACATGGATCAAGTTACACTTTCATGAGGTGTACTGCATTTGGAGAGAATAATAATAATGTGAGGTATTTGATATTCTATGCACCCGACAGGTTAAAAGGTCCCTCGAGTTGTCAGGAAATTTACGATGGCATAAAAAATTTAGAAGGCAAATAAGTAAAACGAAGGAATTGTAAAAGCCTAATCGCCATTTTGTTTTATTGTGTGATTGCTCTCTTTTAAGAAGTAACAACACGAGCGAGATTTTATAAACCGAGCTTTGGCAAGTTTAAGTTAATTTCCCGATCACTATTCTACATTGAAGTGTAAAGATCAGCCGTGGGAGAGAAACGCGTTGGCATGAATAGGTCGGCTCGACTAAAGTGACACCACGGCCTCAAAGAAGACCGGCGAGAAGTAGCGTCTGTAGATTTTCGCCGAGTGAGTCATGGCATTGGAAGCCTAATTGGGGGAAAGAGGTGAAAAGGTTGGCAGCAGTCGTGACTCCAGTGTTTACACTTACTATTGAGGCTGGACTGTATGGTCTCTTGGATTGACATATTGACATCTCACATCAAAAATAACCAATCACCGTGTATATGGACCTCAGTTCTCAAGTACGCCATCTAGCGGATATTTCACACGCGATAGTCCATTGCCAATAATCAGAGACCAAATTAATAGAAGAAAGTTTCAACATTTCAAAATATTCAATTACCTGTGTATTGAAGCAATATCTATGAATATTAAATCGATCGAAGTCTCCACAACTACATTCGAAGTAAAATATTGTAGCCATTTCCACGGCCCACAGTTTACCGCGTGAATTCGTAATAACTGCCTGCAGCAGTTATTTAAATTAAATATTAAAGATTTGAAGTCGTTAAATTATTACATTAGTTACAAGACTTCATGGAAATAGTTGGATGATTTCATTTTGAGGTTTCGTGTCTTGTAGACGTTACATTGGAATGTTTTATGCTTAGATCCGCATAATTCTGTACTAAAATGAAACGTGACACAATTGGAGCTGGTAAGGGATAAAACCCAAAGCAAGTTTTGTCGTGTAACAGGGTGTTTTTAAACTGGTCTAAACTGGTCGTTACAGATAAAACCAAGAGGTGCAGACAACTCATGTCATCCAATGGTGCTTTTATATGTGATAGGTGACAGACATGCAGACGAATCACATGATGGTAAACGTTTGCCGCTGCCCATAGACACCTGCAACACCAGTAGAGTTGCCAAAATTTAACGCCTTTTCCACCCAATTATGCAAGTGCAGTAAGGAAATAAAAAAATCGGTAAAAAAATCTTTTAAGTTAAACGGTTTTATCTTATGTGCACTGAAAACTAGAAAATAATAATAATAATTAGGTATTCTGAACTTCTAGTACAGAAATATTTTAGTACTAGGCAGCTTTTAGGCATATTAGACTAAAAGAAAAACGTGGGGCCCATTAACTATTGCTGTAATACTTTCTTCTATACTAAGTGTGGAATGCATCGATTTACTATAATCGTAACTGGAGATTTTGACAATCAATAACCAGCCGTGGCGGCTTCACCAGCGAACGCCGAGTTCATGATCTACCAAAGTATAAAGATATGCTTTGCCATAGGTAGGATTTCAGAGGGGCCCCACGTTTTTATTTTAGTCTAATATGCCTAAAAGCTGCCTAGTACTAAAATATTTCTGTACTAGAAGTTCAGAATACCTAATTATTATTATTATTTTCTAGTTTTCAGTGCACATAAGATAAAACCGTTTAACTTAAAAGATTTTTTTACCGATTTTTTATTTTCTAGTTTTTAGTGTTTCACGAAAATGCCTACCGAATATTCCTTATTATATTCAATTCATTTAGTACATCATTGTACCATGGTTTTTACCTGATAATTTATTACAATCTAATTCCTCAATACATAGCCCTTCCAGAGACTTGACTCGACTTAGAGCCACGTATGCTTGGCCTTCCTCAAACAATTTTGAGCCCAAATACACTACTGCATGGTCGACTGTGCTGCCCATGACAAAATTAAGGGTAACATCCTTCTTTCAGCCGTACCATAATTGAATTTTGCTGAAAACTTTATGATTTTCGGGTGTATAATTTCTGTAATGTGGCCTATAGCCACCATTTACTAATCCTTTTGTCCGGGAGAAGACGGAGTCACAACCGAGCTTTTGAAACCTGCCGGCAAACCGGTGCTGAAGGAACTTTGGCGTATATTTAACTCGGTTCTTTTCTCCGGGAGAACTCCTAGGGCGTGGCAGCGGAGCTTGGTCGTATGGTTCTTCAAAAAAGGCGAAAAAACCTTACTGAAGAACTATTGACCAATTTCACTCTTAAGTCACGTCTATTAGTTGTTCTTAAGAGTCATTTCGAATCACCTTACACGAAGACTTGGGGTGCCGACAGAGTTATAGCACCATAGACCATATTCACACAGTGAGACAGGTTATACAGAAGACCAAAGAATATAACCAGCCCCTGTGCATGGCGTTTGTAGACTATGAATAAGCTTTTGACTCCGTCGAGACCTGGTCTGTTCTCGAGGCCTTGCAGAGGTGCCAAGTCGATTGGCTATATATCGAGGTGCTGAGGAGTCTGTATAACGCCGCTAATATGTCCGTAGTAATCCAAACTGGCCAAACTGAGCCTTTCCTTCTGCGACGTGATGTGAGACCAGGAGATATTATATCTCCGAAACTCTTCTCCGCTGCGCTGCAGGACATGTTCAAATGTCACACCTACGATTCGCAGACGACATCGTCATCTTGGCGGAAACCTTCAATGTCGTACAGGAGATGGTGAGCAGCCTGGCTGAATCTTCCAAACACGTCGGTCTTCGGATGAATTTGGATAAAACCAAGGTCATGTTCAACGAGCTCGTTAATCCGGGACCGGTCACTGTTAATGGAGTACCTCTCGAAGTTGTCCAGGAATATGTCTATCTAGGACAAACGCTCCAATTAGGCAGAAACAACTTCGAGAGAGAATCCAATAGAAGAATTCAGCTAGTCTGGGCAGCATTTGGTCTTCTTGTCAAGCCCTTTTATTTGATACCCATATTGGTGGGATTTATAAAAAAAATGTTATCAGCCATTTGGTAGCGGCGGCAATCTTAGATTTCAATTTTGCATAATAAATTGTATTCTACTTGTTGAGACCTTTCATTTGATACCCATGTTGATGGGATTAATAAAACCTAAGTTATCTGCCATTTTGTAGAGGCCGCCATCTTGGATTTTAATTTTATATAGTACATTGTATTTTACTGATTGAGCACTTTCATTTGATACCCATATTGATGGGATTGATAAAACCTACGTTATCCGCCATTTTGTAGCGGCCGCCATCTTGGATTTATAATGATTATGAATAAACATAATTGTATTGTCACCAAAATCCAAAGTGTATACAAAATTTCAGATTAATCGGTTGACAGGAAGAGGGTGAAATTTAAATTACCAAATTTGACCCAAGAATAAATAATAAAACAAACGGGGTGAGCTAAATAAAACCGTTTAAAAAGAAACTTGTCCTAACTAAATATTATTTTTATTATGATATAGGTGGCAGACGAGCCGACGGGTCACCAACATTATTATATGCTTGTTCTGAGATTGCATACTCACTCATCGTAGCTTGCGAACTTAGCCCGTGAACATAAAATACTTAATTATTAGGATGATAAACTATGGCAAATATAGTTAGTTATTTGCTTACTAAGTCGCTTCTTTTCAGAGAAAAATATTAATCTAATGCTTCCTAATTAAAATAGTTGGTCCGTTGAAAATATTCAACTAATAAACTTCTAGTTGCAGCTAAGAATGTTTCTAAGAGTTTCAAACATTTTACTTATCGTCCTGATGTTATTTGCCGTCGCAAAAATCCTCTTGGTCCTGCATTATAGTTTTATGCATTAGTCTGATTATTAAAAAGACGGATACTAAAGTTACTCATGGTTTAAAATGATGCTGTTATTTTTATAAACGTGACAAATAAAAGTGTAAGCTTCAGTCTATGGCTAAAAATATTTTAGATCACGTTGCGCCTTGTTTAAAAATGTACCAGCCTATTGAGGCCCTATTAGACCGATAAAGATTGGTTGAATCTTAAATCTTAATAGGATGAATCTATGGTATGGATAATGCTCCGATTAGTATGGAAGGAGAGACTTATATCATAGATTTACTGTCGGATAAAGATTGATAAAATCGCACCTTAAATAGTTTGTTTGATTTTCGCATTGCTTTAAAACTATAAAAATATTTATTACTTTTAATTTTATTATTTTACTAGTGGCCCGCCCTCACTTCGCTTCAGGACCGTAATTCAGAAATGAACTAATACCTAGATGGCGCTGTGCTCAATTACATCTCGCAAGCGTTTCGTGTTTTCGGTTTACCTATGAGCCTTGTCGTTATCTATAGAAGTTATCTCTTTATAAATAGTATAGATAGTAAATCACGCCTTAGTTATTGCACTCTTCATATTGCCAATCCTGGCCCAATATTTCATGTACGTTACGAGATTACGAATCAGCCTCCATTTCAGCCAATCAGCTCAATTGTTACACCCACTCTCGACAGTTCCGAAATTGTGTGTTATTTTTGGTGCTCTGTGAATGGCGCTGTGATTTTGTATCAAAGTCGCTTCTTTGATTGCATAATGCAGTTGAATCACTGGTTGGTAAGACAAGACTTTTGTAAACATTGGATGGAATACTAGCTTCCTGCTTACAGCTTCAAGATGAGACGTTGTTTGCCTGTAGTAACTTAAAATATATCATAATATATGATAAGTAATCAGGGTTTTAGTCACATTTTATCACTAGATTTGGGCACGATTTGACCAATCTTTACCCAGTACTTAATTAAAATATAGCAGAATGTCGTATAGTATGATAAGCTAACATTTAATATCATAAAAAAAAAGAAAACGATTGGTAGATTCGCGACTATGTATCTCATTTTGAGTTTATTCGTTACACACATACATAATATACAAATCATTCTTATTTATAATGTTTCTAAAGAAGTAAATACTATCAATTAAACGAGCCTTTTAAGAAGGTATACCTTCTTAAAAGGTGCAGGAGGCCGCAGCCGTGGCTGGCCTCCCACCAGGTGGACCGACGATCTGGTGAAGGTCGCGGGAGCCCATTGGATGCGGGTGGCACAGGACCGATATCTGTGTGGAGAACTTTGGGGGAGGCCTATGTCCAGCAGTGGACGTCTATTGGCTGAAATGATGATGATGATGATGACCTTCTTAAAGGTCGGCAACGCATTCGCACTCCTGGTGTAGCTGATGTCTATTGGGTGGCAGTGATCACTTACCATTGATGATGTCCCGCTTCGATCTTCGCACTTTCTATCGATTGCTGACTCGCTTGCCCATTTGCCTTCCTGTTACATAAAAAATCTTTGTAGTGAGGATGTTCAATTTTATCATTTATGTCTAGAGTGAATGGCGTTGATTTTCAAAATAAAATGCATGTAAATAATTCATGAAAAGTCTTGTTATGAAAGCTACAAATAAGACTTGCAAAAGAGCATGTAATAAGTGGGCAGGTACTTTATACAAGTGATAGTTGGTTTCCACCTGTTCCATGTTATCTTATGCGTTTTCTAAAATATTTGCGACTAGCTTTGCCCGCGACTTCGTTCGCGTGGACTTCAGGTTCGTAGAAACCTCAAAAATTGTAGCCTACCTATGTGTTATTCTGATGTATAAGTATATTGTGGTAAAGTTCATTCAAAGTGAAAGAGTAACAAACATCCATACATACATACAAACTTTCGCCTTTATATAGTAGTAGGATTTATTTATTTATTTTTTTTTTTTTTATACTAGAGGCGGCAAACGAGCAAGCGGGTCACCTGTTGGTAAGTAATCACCGCCGCCCATGAACATCTGCGAGATCAGAGAGGTCGCTGATGCGTTGCCGGCCTTTTAAGAAGGAGTACGCTCGTTCTTGAAGGTCCTAAGTCATAGCCGTCAGGAAATACTGCCGCAGCTAAACTATTCCACAAGACTGAGGTTCGCGGGAGAAAATTCCTCGAAAAACGCACAGTACT
Source organism: Cnaphalocrocis medinalis (assembly GCA_014851415.1). Lineage (NCBI taxonomy): Eukaryota > Metazoa > Arthropoda > Insecta > Lepidoptera > Crambidae > Cnaphalocrocis > Cnaphalocrocis medinalis. The sequence goes on from JABMDO010002915.1 coordinate 25,877, forward strand.
AGATCGCCAACCATCAAGATGATGAGGATGGAATGACAGCCGCTTGCGTGTGGTTCGATGTAAGAATTCAGCCGCAGGAAGTAGATCAAACAATTCCTCGGAGCACTCCCCATGATAAATGCGGTAAAGAATACATAGCGAAGCTATATCTCGCCGCAGAGCCAGTGGATCAAGCTGACTGGAGAGACTCAGGTCAGCGACAATTCGAGCAGCCCTACGTTGAATACGATCAAAAGGAAGAAGTTGGTACTGAGGTGCTCCAGCCCAGAGATGGGAGCAGGTATTCCATGTGGGGCCGAACTTGTGCCTTATAAAGTTGAAGTCGATGAGCTGGCGTGAAATACTGCCCCGCTCTATTAAGAACACCTAGTTTTTTTGAAGCTATTTTAGCTTTATCCTCCAGATGACCGCGAAACTGGACATCGCTCGAAATATCGACACCAAGAATCCCAATAAAGGCTTAGGTTTAAGTGGAATGCCTTGAAAATTGACGGCCAATTCGAAGGGACGTTTTTTAGCAGTAATGCACACACTTGTGTCTTTGAGGGGTTAAAGTTGACTAAGTTAAGTCGCCCCCAGTTCGAAACAAGATTCAACATGTCTTCGACTTTAGACACAAGTGACTTCCGGCTCTCAATGACGTTTTCCAGAGAAATATTTGCACGTCCGGTATATAGTGCATCCCCAGTGCTATCGTCCGCATAGCAATGAATATTGTTCTGTGACAACATATCATTGATATGCAGAAGAAACAGCGTTGGAGATAGCACACAGCCCTGGGGGACACCAGCGTTTACGAGCTTCATATCTGAGCAAGAACCGTCGATAACGACTTTAATGCTGCGCCCAGTAAGAAAACTGGCGACCCACGTGCATAATTTCTCCGGAAGACCGTATGAGGGAAGTTTAGAGAGCAGAGCCTTGTGCCATACCCGATCAAAGGCTTTCGCTATGTCCAAACTGACAGCCAGAGCCTCACCCTTACTCTCTAGGGCCTGCGCCCACCGGTGAGTTAGAAATACCAAGAGGTCCCCAGCAGAGCGACCACTACGGAAGCCGTACTGACGGTCGCTTAATAGGCGGTTCTCCTCCAGGTATTTCAGGAGCTGGCGGTTCGTAATGGACTCCATTACTTTAGAGAGGATTGAGGTAATGGCTATAAGGTCTATAATTGGACGGATCGGAGCGATCGCCTTTTTTAGGTATGGGGTGAACAAGGCTGACTTCCAGTTTTTCGGTACTACGCCAGTGGAGTAGGAAAGCCGGAAAAGATGCGTTAAAACCGGAGCCAACTCCGGAGCACATACCCTCAGTACAATTGGAGGGATACCATCCGGCCCACTCGACTTATGGATGTCAAGAGAAAAGAGAGCCTTACGTACCAAATCTTGTCGGAATCGGACGTTTGGCATTGAGCTCGCACAAGGCGGTACAGTAGGTGGTGAGTTTCCTGAATCATCCAAAGTCGAGTTTGATGCAAAGAAAGTGCCCAAAAGGTCGGCTTTCTCCTTTGCAGTGTGGGCAAGGGTATCGTCTGGCTTGTGTAGTGGAGGGAACGACGACTGACTGAAGTTTCCCAGGATGGCCTTGGCGAGAGACCAGAAAGCGCGGGTGCCCGATGGGAGGCGCGTTAGTTTCTCGCCAATTCTGCCAATAAACGACTGACTTTGCTTTGGCAATATTTTTCTTATAAGACCTGGCTGCAAAGTTGTACTTTTTCTTAAGGACGCTGGTATTTGGATCATTAGATGCCACCGCTGTTGCCCAGGCTTGGTAACATTCTTGCTTCAGGCGGGATGCCAGCTTGCTAGAGCGACCAAACCAGGGCTGGGATCTGCCGCCGATGGGCACTGCAGAGCTTGGGATAAATTAATTCCATTCCCTGCAGTATCACATCGGCTACAGACTCCGCAGAGGCATCAGGATCCTCCGACGTAAAGCAAACCTGCCGCCAAGGGTAGGATGCGAAGAAGCTACGCATACCGTCCCAGTCTGCTGACCGATAGTGCCAAATATGGCGAGTGCCCAGTTTCGACCTCTGAGTGCTGTCGAAGAGGCACAGTGCTCCGTACAAGACAATGGTCGGAAGAGCCAAGTGGTGCATCGACAGACACTTGGTAGGCGTCGGGATGGGTGGTCAACAGAAGGTCCAATAAGAGGGAGTATGGTCATCTATATCTGGTACACGTGTGACGGTTGATACCAGTTGAGATAGACCATAGGCCAAAGCAAAGTCATGAAAGGTTCTTCCCGCATGATCGGTAGTGAGTGAACCGAGCCACTCTGCGTGGTGGGCGTTAAAATCACCAAGTATCACGATCTCAGCGGTTGGAACCTGTTCCAGGAGCAGTTCAGTCGCCATCTGGATGTGCTCAACGAGTCGGTCTGTCTCGGTATTGCCGCTATGAGACCTGTAAAGGCACGCGTAGATACGAGGATGGTCAGTGCAGTCTACTCGTAGCCAAAAAATGGACAGGTCTCGTGCTTCAAGGTTGCTGAGGCGACGATAGCAGACATCCTCCCTGATATATGCGCATACGCCCGCACGTGGGACAAATGAGTGTTCAAGTGCGTAACGGGGTAGCGTAAATAAGATATATCAGAAGGAGGGAAGATCTGCGTTTCGGTGAGAAATAGCAAGGCCGGCTTTATCCGTCTCAAGATGGTGATGGACGGCATTCAGGTTCGAATGTAAGCCCCTGATATTTATAAAATTCACATTTAGTGAATGCAGGGGTGCCTTGCTCATTCTCCCGCCTCCAGTGCAATCTAGCGGGTTTGTGCCCTCCCCAGAGTACGCAGGGCTGCCTGAGCAAGATTGCACAGGGGAGGATTCCCCTCCACATTGTGTGAAGGGACCTCCCTGGGTATCATTACATTGCAAAGCCGCTATCATATTGCTGAGGGGGGGGGGGGGGGGCCTCCGGCGCTCTCACAAACCAGACGAAACACAACAGAAGCAAAACACTGCTGTTATTTCACGTTGGTCTTATGTGAGAGGGTGGTACTTCCCCGGTCGAGCCGGCCCATTCACGAGGTATAAATACACTACTTGGCTCTACCACTACAAAAAGGATTCATCTACATTGTTTAGTTTTTTTAACAAAAGCAAACAAACCACAACATAGGTACCATTTACACTAGCCGTATCAGCTAAGTCAATCCGCCAGGATGCTCAACATATAGGTATAACCGCAGAGAGAATTATGTTTCAAACATCTCCGTCCCAAAGGGAGCTGTAACCCGACACTAGATTGACTTAAGGCCCGGTAACTGGTTTAGTGGAGCATTCGACAAACACAGGTTTCATCGTATAGAAATTAGTTCCCGTTTCATGCTATCTAGGATCAATCAGAGCCATTGGGGAGCTTGTAACATGTCAAAGACAGTTTCACAGAAACTTTAGTTAGTGCACTTAGTTGTAGGTAACATGAAATACCTATTATACAAAAATTCTTTGTATGGCCCGGTGCACAGTACTATACCGCCTGAGCAGTAATAAAAGGCGGCAGTATCGGTTTACGGGTTTGTTTACTATCTGAAAAACAATAGATTAGCACTCCTACTGGTTGTGGCACTCAGGGAGGGTACTCCCTCTTGGTCGACTCTAATAACGTGAGGTCTGAGCCCTCTTAGATCTGTTTACTCTTGTGTCTTCCAATAGAATGCGCTCCCGAGAGCGTGTTTGTTTATTTTTCAAAGTATGACAGATTCCCATTACAAACTCAGCCATAAACGGCGGCCAGTACTAAAGGAGTTTACCATCGTTACAGTACTATACCTACCTATTTTTTGCGTTGGTAAAATGCCGCGGACCCGAAGTGCAAAGTGCGCCTAATGCATTGGTGGGTTATGTCGTGTTCTTCTCCAGTAACACTGAAGATCCACCGACTAAGCCTCCAACGATGCGCCTTTCTTCGCCAGAGTGAGAAGAACGTGAGTGTTTCTATTTCTATTTTTCTATAAACTTGGACTACACTTTCCTTTCCAAGCGGTAGCCCGGTTACAACGCGGACCCCAATTTGATAGTGACCCTGCCTCATACGCCAAAGGACAGGTTTGGAGGATTTGGCTGATTTTATCTAGAACTAGTGGCACTGTGTGATTTGTACTGTGTGGAAATAATGAGTTCCACAAACTACTAATAGATGGCTCTGAGCGGCATTTACATCGCGCATATGTATAGTTTTTAGGTTAAGCTATAAACTTATCGTTTCCGTTAAAATTTACCGGTTTGTAAAAAATAAAGAAAACTATACAAGATCGTAAGCCGAGTCTTCATATATTTTTGGACAGCACCTTTCTAGAAACTTAATTTTCTTAGAGCGTAGGCACAAAATAATTACACACAGAAGGTAGACTCAGCCTAATTTTGAATTTAGAAGAGTTCGTTGACATATGCTAGGGTTGTTGCCCGGCATGAGTACATAAGCGCGCAGCCTCTACCACAGACCTCGACAGTTTGACAATCTTATATCATAGGCTGGGATTAATGTGGTCGAAAAGGCGTATTTCCCCGTTAGTGCGCATGCGTGAGTACATGACACGTTTTTAGATCTTAGTGGGCAGCCTCCTTTCTGTGTGTAATTATTTTGTGCCTCCACAAATGGCGCTAATATAACATTACAAACGCCGTCCCAAAGCGCTGTAAACTCGACGCGGGATTGACTAGAGCGCTACTAACAAATTTAGCGGCACATTGTGCAAACATTAGACAATAATCGAATAATAAATAGTTGTTGCACACGACGCGGTATTAGTTTTTTTTATGAAATAGGGGGTAGACGAACAGACGGATCACCTGATGGTAAGCGATTACCGCCGCCCATGGACACCCGCAACACCAGAGGTGTCGCACATGCGCTGCCGACCTTTTATGATGGAATACGCTCGCTTTTAGAAGGTTTTTAGGTTCGTTATAGAAACTCTGTTTATCGGAGAGACAAAATAAAGTATGGGGGTTGGAGGGGAAGATCTTCCACCAAGACGGGTGGTATTGACAATCTAGTGGTATGGTTTGTTGTTGTAATACTCCAAGTAGACAGACAAGTAGCCAGAATCGAATCAGAATTTAAATATTGTATGGAACAGTTAAATTCGTGTCATCTGCTGTTGGTTAAATGGTACATACTATAGTAGCGAACTTTTTTCTTTGGGCGATGGTAGGTGTCGCCATAAAAGTAAGTTATAGTTCGGTCTTTTAGTGGACTGTTGTTTAATGATTGATATTTAAACCATCCTGGCTTAAATTCCCGGTTCGAAAGCAAAAAGTTTGTTTCGAATTTTTGAACATAATTAGCTCAATTGTTTGGTCACCAGTTCGTATATTTACTTAATAGACACAGAGTATTAGAGATATGTTAAGAAAATTTCTGACATGGAAGGAATAACACTTGATTTATATCTCAGTCGAATTGACTTATTTTCGGTCACCGTTCTAGTATAGAAGAGAGATCAGAAACAAGAAAAGGTAAACCGAATAATT
>JABMDO010002938.1:0-19206 GCA_014851415.1 Cnaphalocrocis medinalis
CCAATAAAGTTACGTTAAGAGTTTAGTAGCAAATTAGGTTCTAACAAATACCTGTAAAGTTAGTTTAAAGGAAATAATAGGTAAATAAATAATAGTTTTTGTGTCTAGAAGAAAATGGTCATGTATGTACCACCTACCTATCTTACCTTACTTAATAATTTGTGATTTTTTGCTGTGAAACGGCTGGTAGATTTTGAGAGATTCCTTTTGAAGAGCCATTGTGAGGATACGGTGCCCTAAGTAATATGAACTTAGTTGTGGTTGTGGGATGCATCTGGTCGAAGTATGTACCTTACCTAAGTACCTACTTCTATTCAACTTAACATAAACTAGACCTATAGGTACCTACCTATCGTTTTATTTCATTCAACATCTCATATCGAAAGGTTCAATAAAGTTATGGATAGGTTCTTACTTAAACTAAGAAATTTAAGAACTTACCTTACTATTCCTTAAATAAAGACAATATTTTACAGATCAACAATATTTTACATAAAGCACTCAACTACTATGCATCTAAGTAGGTTACCTACAGTGTAAACACACAGCAATAAAAGTATTTTGTTTGTTGTTTGTTTGAAAGTTATGGAATAGAAAATCATGAGCCATCCAAATTATGTTCATAGTAAAAGTCACAAAATTCCAATGAAAGAAATTGTGTAGGTACCAAGAGTAAATAATGAACATAAAATTTAATTAATAGATCTCCGGTGTAGTGCATTTTTTGGTTGATACTTATAAGTATTTATTTATGTTTACAGATTTTATGAGCGATGATGGCATTACTTATGGCAGATGAATGTATTGATTACACCCATGCCCACCCATGGACACACCCAACACCATGTGGAGTCACTACAATAGAAAATAAATTAAATAATAATTGTTGTATAACTGCGATTGTCAACATTTTTTTTCTATTCTATGCTGAACACAAAGATTATGTATCTAAATACCTAATTTGAGATTAATTTGAATTATTGATCTAATAGCTTGGGTTAAGTTGTTACTGTTAAATTTACTAATAAAATAATATCTTTAAATAATTAAATTGTTTTATTTTGCCAAGCCCGATGAGGCTGATACCTCAGCTTTTTTTAATACCTCATAATTATTGGAATTCTTTATTTAAAACACCCCATTGGTCTAGTGGTTTAAGTACCGGGCCATAATCTTCGGGTCCCGGGTTCGATTCCCAGGTCAAGCATAGCATGTGTTTGTGATCAACAATCTGAATAAGGCAAGTGTGGTGATTAAGCCTAATCCCACCGTAGTAGCGTAGACTTGATTTCTATGATAGAGCCCCTTGCCCTGCAGTGGGACAGTATATAGGCTGATACCTACTAAAGTATCAGTAGTAAAGAATTTTCAATTAATTATAAATATTGTAAAATATTTATAATTAGGTAATTAAAAAATTCTCAAAGCAGCTGTGTATTAAGCATATCATAATGCATGAACACTAACATCACAAGACAAGAAGCTAACTTACTGCTCAAATGAAAAACATAACATAAATAGATACTCTTTATTGCACAAAGTTTACAAGTCTTCTTAAACTAGGTAATACATTTTGCTAATATACAATGATCGTGTCAGAAATGATGAGATCCGCAGGAGATCTAAGGTCACGGACATAGTCCAAAGAATTGCGTAGCTGAAGTGGCAATGGGCAGGGCACATTGCGAGGAGAACAGACGGCCGTTGGGGTGGAAAGGTCCTTGAGTGGAGGCCACGCGCAGGAGGCCGCAGTCGTGGCAGGCCTCCCACCAGGTGGACCGACGATCTGGTAAAGGTCGCGGGAGTCCATTGGATGCGGGTGGCACAGGACCGATCTGTGTGGAGAACTTTGGGGGAGGCCTATGTCCAGCAGTGGACGTCTATTGGCTGAAATGATGATGATGATGAATATACAATAGCTTGTAGCGACATCTTCCTGTGTTCAGTTCGTCGCAGGTTGTAGAGAGAGATCTGTAAGTAAGAAAATTATGGTATTATTGATAAAATTATAATGATAATATCTACACTGTTATAATAGTGCAGTGGTAGCTCAATGTATAAGAATGGGAAGTCGTGGTTTGAATCCGAGATAAATGAGAATACCAGTACATATTGGACAGTATCTGAAATATGTAACAGTAAATCAGTTTGTCTGGTACCTCTGTTAAAGGACAGCAAAGGTCAGATGGCAGTTGTTTGATGATAGTTTAACAAACATTCCGGAATCATTCTCTAAGCATACCACGGGTTCCAGACTGATAAATTTGTATGAATCTGGGATTCATATGCTATGTATGGAAAGAGATTCCTATACCTTATATGCTCTATAACAATAGATCCATGTAACTTTTAATTTTTAAAGAAATTAAAAGGAATTAGGAAGAAATTTAATTTCTAAATAAGACAAAACTTTACATGCTCGGATCAATGGAAAATACTTAAAATTACATCCCTTTTGATACAACTAGCCAACAAGCACCAATTTTAGTTATTCAAAGTCCAAATTATTTCCTTCATGTAGTTTGAGGTTACGTAGATCTCCGATCCGATCTCTCTCAACTGAGACATTTTGCAATCCTTCACCATTACTGATAAAATTGTGTAGATTTATACAAATTCATCTAAAAAACTAAATACATTGTAAAGTTGTAAACAAAACAAAATATTTTTCCTGATTGATCAGCTGTCACTTTTTGTTTTCCTTACAGCTTTGTTGAGCAAAGAAAACAAACGCCAAACAGCCCAAAAAAAACTAAATTCTTAAGATTATGACAAAATTTTATGTTTTCACTACATAAAATCCTTCTTTCAAACACATTAAACAACAATCTATTTATATAAACAGCCAAATATTTTTTATTTATTAAAAATGTCATTGTTTATAAAATTCAATTGCTTCAATTGATCAAATGTGTGTAGGCGCCATAACATAATCTTTCGGCGGCACTTTCAATTGATTTCAAAACTCTATGGTCTCCGATCGTAAAAGAGTGTCCGTCTCAAAGACATTTCGTTATCGCAAAACAAATTACGTTTGGTTGACTCTCAGCTCAACCGAACGAAAGTATTTGCCAACTTCAAATTAGACCCCCTGGTCCAACAACGAGTGGATTGGTTACTTTTGACGTATCATTTCAAAATGATGAAGTTATGATATGAAACAACTTGACGTCAACGTAACGCCATCTATCAGATTTTTCAATTGAAAAAAACCCTCATTGGTTTCAAATTACGAAATGCTTTTATCTCTTGAAATTTTATCATCTGCCACCTAGGTATTCTCTTGAAAATACCTTAGTGTGACAGTTCCGGTTGCATTCAAAGCTGTCGGTTCAGATCCCAGGGTATGCTGAACGATGATCGATGACCGATCGATCGTCCAGCATACCCTGAATGATAAGATGACGATAGGATTCGTCTGACCTTCGCTTCCCTAAGGCAGTGGAAGTAGTGGAACCATACAGGATTGTAGGATTTGTAGGTGAAAGAGTCGTTTGTATGAATGTAACAATTTTTTCTTGTAAAATCATATCATGTTATGAAGTAGCAACTTGGTTGTTCCGATAAATTCCTCACAAGCCTCAACCATAATAGGCTTACAAGGGTATGTGCTTACACACAGTTTTAAAAGAAAACATTTTCAAGCAATTTTCCAGCAAATTATTAGAAGTGCTTAAAAGTTGTCGATAAAATTAAATGTTTAAATTTTGAAGACATCAAAAACCAATAACACTAAGATGATGATGATGAAGGTATATTTATAGCAAAGATGATTGAACCAAGTCAGTAGAAACTTTTATTTCAATCCATTTCAGTTGGCAAACAGTCGCAAGCTTCGCCTGACAATAGACACGAGCTCAGACCAAAATCCACGACCTCCTGATTTTCCGCCCAGAGATTTCTGCTTCAAGAGATTCTTAAAAGACCTGCAGTATTTCTTCTCATCACACCAATTTACTGCTTCTCCCAACCCAGTTAAAGCCCCATTTTCGTTCTGTACATTTTTGGCCTGCACAAGTAGTAAGCCAAAACTGAATTTCTAGATTTTATCAACAGGACTCTTAAGGCGTATATTTTGAAGGATAACGGAACTTAACTGATGTTGGAACTGCCAAACACGTAATACTGACTGTTTCACGGTTATGCGGTCACGTAGGTTTGTATTGTAAAGAATTTATTTGGCTGAATATCGTTTCCCAAACTGTTCCCAAACTTCGGGCGATCCCTGGAGCCAGCTGATGTTGCGAATCAATTATGACGAGTACAAACTTTGTGTTTTCACTGGTTACTTAAAAATCATTCTGTTTTGAAAGTATTTAATAAGGAATTATTCCAGCTTATAAAAAAACAGACTTATTCTATAGAACTGTTCTTTCTGTGGATATTTTCGAGATTAAATTGTACAGAATTGCTATAGCAAAGATAAAAAAATATAATTTAACCTACCTTTCAAAGACAAAAATTTGGCACCACTTGTTATTTTCCGGAAGTTGACCAACTTACGGTTGCTTTATAGATTACTAGTGGCCCTCAGCTACTAGTAATCCATAAAGCAGTCACCACGACTGAATATATTGCTTTCAAATCGAAGCACTAGTTACGCAGCAGACAAGTAACATTGTGAATACGCGATGTTGACTGCGCACGCGACTCGCCTAAGGCCAGGTGGCTTATAATAAAGTCTTTCCATATCGAATGAGACTATACTCATCGCATTCAAACAAAAGCGCACACAGAGCGTGTGAAAGGGAGAGGAAACTCCGATTCGGTAGTAACGTTTCAAGGTAGACCATCAGGTTCACGCCGCGCACTTTGCGGGTCTGTCTATAGTGGCTATCAACAAGTAGCCAAGCTATTTTTAGTAATGGCAACTTGAAATGCTACTTTATTGGGACCCTTTTACATGAAGCAAGCGCAAGCGGCTGTCATTCCATCCTCATGATCTTGATGGTTGGCGATCTAGCACTGTGCGTTTTTCGAGGAATTTTCTCCCGCGAACCTCAGTCTTGTGGAATAGTTTAGCTGCGGCAGTATTTCCTAACGGCTATGACTTAGGGACCTTCAAGAAACGAGCGTACTCCTTCTTAAAAGGCCGGCAACGCATCAGCGACCTCTCTGATCTCGCAGATGTTCATGGGCAGCGGTGATTACTTACCAGCAGGTGACCCGCTTGTTCGTTTGCCGCCTCTAGTATAAAAAAAAATGATACGGTAGTAAATATATATTTGTAACTGTAAATTTTGCTCAGCCTGAAAACCAGCGCTGCAGCAGCTGCTCGCGGCGGCTTCAGCATCATGCTGAGGCTGAACCTTGTTTTGAACTTTTATTTGGTCTATGTGTAAATGTGTTGTGGTCAATATAATGTTTTTTATTCTTACTCACTGTCAGTCAATGGTAATGTTTTTAGGTGCGATTCGAGTAAACTTTATCCAATAGTAAATCTACGGGTATAAGGCTGTCATTTTATACGAATCGGAGCGGTATACCATAGATTTACCCACGGATGACGATTGGTCGAATCGGGCTTTATACGGTAAAAGTCGCATGACTACGAAAGTCAAAAGTAGTGTATTACTCGTATATAGCTATGATATGCTTCGACCTCCGATTCATCATCATCATCATCATCATCAGCCCGGCAGTACCCACTGTTGAGTTATAGGCCTCCTTTCTTTTCCGCAAAAGTTCCCGGTCCTGAGCTGCTCGGATCCAAGTAGGACCTCCTATTTTGGTGATATCATCGACCCATCGTGACGTGATTTCGTTTGCCTATTCTAGGGCACCATTCGGACGTCGAATTAAGAGTAATGGAACTCAAATGGAATTGGGCAGGACACCTAGCTAGGCGAGGTGATGGCAGGTGGAGTAAGCTCCTTACCTCCGATTAAAGCCTTAGATATAAAAGTGTCGGAGCCGAAGGTGTATACAAGAATAGGCAATTCCCGGCATACCCAAACCATAATAAATTTAGAAAAAAATCGTTTTCGAACTTGTGTAAATTAACCTTTATAGCGAATCAAAACATCCGTTTCAAAAGCTACTTGCTTTTATTCCGCATGCAAAGTTAGGTGCCTGCAAGTCCTTAATTCAAAGTCGCACGATCGGGAATAAATAAAGAACGGGCGCATAACCAATAGAGCTGCGCACGCGACGCCGTGTTGCCCGTGGGTATTGTGAGCGCTGCCTTCAACAAGTGGTGGCACGCGAGCCCCGGGCGCAGTTGACAACACGAATGTACAAAGGTATAGCTGGAGGCACGAAAGTATAGCGATGACCGTTATTTTGCGCACTTGTAAAAAAGAAGACTTTCTATCAAAATTGGTTTCTGCGCACTCAAGGTCATAACTACACTTTCTTGCCTCGGACTATAATCCTAATGCGAAAGTAACTCTGTCTATCTGTCTGTTACTCTTTCACGCCAAAACTACTGAACGGATGTGAATTAAATTTGGAATACAATGGTCTAGACCCCATGAAAGAACATAGGCTACTTTTTATAAGGGGGTTGTAACGCTGTGTCAACAGATCTGACCACGTGTGTGATTGACGATATGACGTCAGAGTAGCAGTATATAAGCCTGTGGAGATGTACTTACATTGGTTATTGATCAGTATTATTCAAGTGTTATAATATACCTACTGGTCATATAAGATGTGATGCATCATTTTCCCATAGTACGTACAGCTACACATCAAAGCATACAAAACTATAAATTTTTTTGAATCAATTCTCATTTTACTGTCATACACATTAGGTGGAATATCCATTGAGGAAATTTGGCAGATTGTGGTAACCTGATGTGTGACTGACTGTACCTGCCTCCTGTGTATAACAACAGCCTACTGGTAAAATTATGACAAACTAGCGGCCGCCCGCGACTCCGTCCGTAAAAAAGTAACAAAAGTAAAAAAGTGGAAAAGTAACTTTTTACCCCCCTTTCAACCCCTTACAACCCCTTTTCGCAATAAAAGTAGCCTATGTCCTTTCTCAGGGTCTAGATTATCTGTATACCAAATTTCATTTAAAATGCGTTGAGTAGTTTTTGGCGTGAAAGAGTAGCAGACAGACAGACAGAGTTACTTTCGCATTTATAATATTAGTATGGATAAACATAATTGTTTTAATTTTTCAAGTTAAAAATTTGAAACACAAACCGGATTGATCCTTTGCTTTCCCGCAAAGCTAGATTTAAGCTAAACTAATGTCAGTAGTGAGTGTCATGCAAATCACAGATCCCGCTCAGACCAACAGTTGCGAGGCAGAAGTCTAGGTACCTATATTATTATGTGGCAGAAGTTGGTCGCAAACGCTCGCACGCCGCGGATGCAAATCCGTGGTTGCTCGCGACCATTACGGCGGGTAAACACATTATCAAACGGGCCAAGTTTCGGGAGACACTTGCGAAATGCGAACCGAACATCGTGAGCGCGACACCGAACTCTATGGATGGTACAGGAGATTGCTAATGATTAATGCCAACGATTAAGATTCAAAGGACACACATGCATACATTTATTTAACACTGGGAGAGCCACGCTTCGGCATAAATGGGCCGGCTCGACCGGGAAAATACCACGTCGTCACAGAAAACCGGCGTGAAGCAGTACATGCGCTGTGTCGCTGAGTGAAAGGGGATCCATCAGGCGATCCGTCGGCTCGTGTGCCACCTATATCATACAAAAGATAGAAAATTGTACATTCGAGGCTTCGAGCACACAACTCAAAACAATAAAATTAAGAAGGTACGAATAAGAAGTGTTTTTAGTTTTGAATATGATAAATAATTCACACATATCATTCAGGTCAATGTATGGCGTTGTTGTGAGAATTATTTATCTTCTATACTATTTATAAAGAGATAACTTCTACAGACAACGACAAGGCTTATAGGTAAACCGAAAACACGAAACGCTTGCGCGATGTAATTGGACACAGCGCCATCTATTGGTTCATTTCTGAATTACGGTCCCGACGCGAAATGAGGGCGGGCCACTAGTTCTGTTCTAAAGTTGTTATTCACCGAGTAGCGTAATGTAATAACACAGTAGTCTCCAGTGGTAGGGAAGCGTAGAATCCCCTGCAGTACGCTAGGCTGATTATTTGAGAAAATGCCCGAGAAAATGGGATGACTGCGCAGGGCTGAAAACATAACTGGAAATGTATTACGGAGACGTCACTCTGCAGACGTAGCAAAAACGCCGCCAGTACACCTGCTCAACAAACAAACAAACAGCGGCTTTGTCACATCCGCGTAATCCCGAAAGAACTCGCGGAACTCCGCGGGACTTCGCGGAACTCCGCTAAACTCCAAGAGGTGTAAGCGATTTGCGGATCATACCACTTGCACTTGGCGACGGATAATCACTGCTGGAAGTAAGTAGGTACGTGTCAGATTGTCTCCACTTTGTTTGTGGTTTTGTTTCGTCTTATTGCAAGAAGTTAGCAAACTGACTAAGAGAAGAAATGTTACAACTAGGAAGAGTCTCGCTTCAGCATGATTGGACGGGCTCGACCGGAGATACTAAGGCCTCACTAAAGACGTGAAGCAGCGTTTGCCCATGTTTCGTGGAGTGAGTGTACTGAGTGTGTGGGTAATGGAGGCCAAATCGGCGGAAAGGGGGTTCAAAAGATTGCAGCGGACGGTGGCAGTTGTTTACCATCAGTAATCTGCTCGTCTGCCAACTATCGAAAAAGGTTGTTAATGTGATAGGCAGACGAGCAGGTATCACAGATTAGTGGGGGTGTTAAGGACTTTGATAAGCGACAATGATGACGGATGACAATCGGAATAGAGTGGCGAATCTCTCCCCGGGTCACTGAGGCCGCGTAGTAAAAATAAAATAAACTCAAAAACATTACAGAGTTAATGGCAAAATCAGAGAACTCCGACGAAAGTTAACTTTAAAACATTCCCAAAAACGAGATATAAAATCATAGCCTCTTAATATATTCAACCCTTCAACGCCATCGGAAAATAAATCTCAAACAAAATTAATACGAAGTGCGTGCTCAAGTTTGGTAAACTCGCGAGTTCGGCGCGCTCGTGTCGCGACAACTTCCGAACTTTCGAGTTCGGGATTTATTGCGGGTGTTCGTGTGTCTTTGGAGATTATTTGACGCGCGATGAATCAGTTTTAAGAGATTTCGCAGATACGTGGAGTAATTAAGGTTTTTGGGCTAGGGTTGGCAATTGTAACTGAGAGCCAGTTACACCGTTAAATGTAACTGATTTTGATCCCGAAGCCCGCGTGATAGGTAAGACGAATAAAACCTCCTTTAGCGTCGATCATTACAATAAGTAAAATAAAAATCAGATGATTATGATCTTAAATCACAGCTCCTCAATTGTTCATTATTCCATTCAGTCTTTGGCATGACTTAGGTACCTATTTATTTGACGTATCCAGTACCTTTCGCAGATCTTCACTCCATCTTACTGCCCACAGGGTGTCTTTCTACATTTTATTTAACTTTAATTGCTTGTTACCCAATTCCAAATTTTCTACTTTGTTGTCTGGGCCTTACGAAGCTAAAGTAAGTACTATAGCTTGATAAAAATTGTATGATTGTGTTTAATAATTCTAAAGCAAGACGGTTTGTGCAACCCTAAAGTTGTCCTCTCACCGCTCGGCTCGAAGCGTTAAAACAAAAGTCTTTAGCGCGATCGAACGTGTCTCATAAGTTTCCAACTTAGCTTGTGGACTTTGCTGTTGGATGTTATTTGATGAGGCTAGGAGTTTTCATTAACACAACATTAATAGTTTATAGCAACTTGCCTTAAGTGAAAACCGGTGAAGTGCATGGGATCACGCATTTTTAAGTGACACTGCCTTACACATGTTAATATCAAAAGGTTAGTACAGTTTTGTGGAACGTTTTAGCTGTAGCAGTATTTTCCGAAGTCTACGACATAGGACCTTAAAGTAGAGACTACTTGTTTAAGATACTACTTGTGTAAGAGCGCCTATCGATAGATGGGAAATGGTATTATTAATGGATAGGCGCTCTAAATGCTTTGTGTAATATTGCACATGTCCGCGTGCCTTTTGTTGTTCTTTAAACTGTGGCTGGGCACCCTATCACGTATCTAGATTAAATTTCATTAAATTGTGTTCATGGGCGGCGGCAATTGCTTACCATCAGGTGATCCGCCTGTTCGTCTGCTACCTATCACATAAAAAAATATATTTGTCATGTTTATGTTCCATTTGTTGAATCTGATACCCATAACACATGCTTAATTTAATTTAGTTTGGAGTAAGGCCGATGTTAGTGATAACCCAAAACTTCGTCACATCGTTAGCCGTCTTCCTTCAGAACGAAATCGAAAAACAAAAGGCTTTTGGGGCTCGTTAATCAAAAACTAAATAAAAGTAGTTGACAACTCAACATAACTGGGTCACGATACGGGCTCACGAACAACACGATTAAACTTGTCGAGTTCTTCCGAGAAATAAATAGTGTAGCTCAGGTACTAAATAAACACAAGGTTTGGTCAAGTTATGGCTTAAGATAATGTTAGGTATTGTTTTACTGAGTTTGTGAGGTTATTCTAGGCCTGGGAAGATGGAGGTCACACACAATTTAATCGCTATGCTGTAGGCTCGCCCTCTCTTCGTTTCGGTATAGTTCCACTGTCTGTCAATAGATGGCGTTGATTACATCACACACAAAAAAAAGATAAACACGGTACGGCTCAGTACGTACCTACATTTTCGCTGACTGAAACGTCAGGCAGTAAGTGCTAAAATGTTAGCAATAATAGTGTAATCCCAATGTATGCTTATCTCTAGCTGACTACTGACTTCTACAATAACTTTAATTTGTATGGAAATAAGGTACTTATTTCATTTTCTATTTAAAGATGTACATAGCACTCAAACCTAAAGGTAAAATCAAAGTTTATCGGGCTACTGAAGTGAGATTCTACTCGATGTACTAAAAGCATTCCTTGGGGAAATTAACGTAACAGAAACTTTCATACACGAGTTATAAACTAGCAATTAGGGAACCAATACATTCCATATTAGTAACTTCGTAATTCAAGTCAACACGGAATATGAAGTTAATATTTTCAAGCTAAAACGTACTGGGTACGAAAACATGTTAACAGTTAATTAAAAAGTGTCGCCAGAGGACCTAAGATGAACCAAATGTTATAATCTATACTATTTATATATATTACCGAAAAGGCAATACACTAGCGCGATATAATCGACGTCCAGCGCCATCTTTTAGTAGATAATAAAACTATTGTTCCGAAACGAAGTGATAGCGGGCCACTTGTGTGTCAATAAAGTCATGAAAATAATTGATTGCACTACCGTTTATTTTTTAGGGTATGGTAAGAACAACCCTATCTGTATTGTCTCAGGTAGGTACTTCTTATCTGTGTTGGAAACATGCACGGGAAATAATCAGATCGGGCGAACGTAGTGCGAAACCGCTCCAGGCTCCACACTACGCTTCAAAATTGTAGCAAAAAAAATTACCTGTGAAAAGGCAATTTTTCACCGTGTTCTCAGGTTCTCACAGACATCCGTCACAACAAGAAAGTCGACGAAACATTCATGAAGCGTTTCCGATAAAATAACCACAAAAACACATGGGAGCCCTAATCTAAATAAAACCATAAACGGACGCGACCCGACCAATTTGGAGAGACGTCCTATCCCTCCCACTCACACTCGGCTAGGGTTGCTTGCATTCCTTGTAGAAAATAAAAATAACTGTTATAACGTTAGCATGAGACTTTTTACTGTGGGTAGAATCCTTTCTTCTGGTAAAACTACTTTTCAAAATCTTCTTATTTTCATTAAACACACATAAAAGCTACTTAATAGTTATAAAGGTTAAACCCCCCCATACAATTCTATACTATTATGATACTGATACCTTAATTTATTAATTGCAAAATATTTATGATTATATTCCAATATTTTTACTGAAATTTCAATATTATTGTTATAACAATGTACAATTGCCACGCCCTCACAGGGTACATGTATCGACTGGACACAAATTGTAACTCCTTCTTTTATGTGTAACAAAACAGTATGCATGCATAAAATAAATAAACTTTGGAAAGATTATTTGGCTTCCTTTTGAATCCCGCATGCGGAATTGCTCGGAGGTCCTGTTATTTATAAAATGTATACCTACTTGTAAATATTAATGAGACCAATTACAAATTGAATTTTACTTGTACTTTATGTGGTCTTTTCTATCTATCTATTTATTTAATTATGATTATTTATTATGGTATTAAAATATTATGCCTTGAATTTATTCTTCTGTATAAATTTGGCTGTCTTTAATTTTATTTAAAAAGTCAAGTTCTAATATATTTTTTGTGCTAATTTTTTTAAGTATAGGGGTAGGAATTTCGATCACTAGCAATAAGGTCCTACCTATCTATGTAAGCAGGCAGCCCTGCATATAACGCACCCAGCGCGCATCCAAACCGTCTTAAACAGGTCCTCAGAATCCTTTTACACGCGCCCGTACACTTGAGGACATCATCAAATACCATTTTGGGATATTAAGGTCTGCGGTCGCACTAAACGCACGACATTGTACGGACAGGGCGCCTTCATATTATGATACTTGATCAAGAAATAGAAATCTTTCGGGTGGATGATATGCTGGTGGCGGTTTTTTTTTTGATTGGGCGTAGATTAGCGTGTTGTAATAAAAATAGTAAACCGGCAATCGTAAAGTAAACATACTCGTCACGCTTCTTGCGTAGAAAAATAATCTAAAGTTGCGTCGAAAGTATTTTGTGGGGATTTGTGTCGCGCACAGTTTTTAAAGCTTATTCTGTGCTCCTTCTTCTGGTATAATTTACCTCAAGCAATACGGAAAAATAAACCAGTGAGTAAAGCCAAATAAATTATTATAACCTCTTCACTTGGTCGCGACCCCGACCTACGACAACTCGCAGAGTGCCCGCTGTGACGTATCGACCCTGCTGTTTTGATTAAACAAAGCTTAACGCCTGTAGTGAATTAACAGCCGCTGCATATACACTCGCACACATCTTATTGCTAATCTTTTGTTCAAGGCGCTAAGCATAAGCTTATTGCACTAAATTAATATCTCGATTGTCAAATGGATAAGAAAATCTGTGGGGGTTGTAAAACACCAATAGCGACTAGATATTTTATGAGCTGCCATGACTGTGGGCAGGTGTATGACCCTGGAATGTGCTAGCCTTTCACCGAAACGTTTAAGAAAATGAATGAGGAGCAGAAACGTTCTTGGCGGTGTCTGGAATGTAAATGTAAGACACCGAAATCCGACACACTAACACGCCTGGTGCGAGCTGCAATTCAGTCTATGCTCTTGCCTGATGAACCGGAAACGGAATCCCAGCGCTAACAGTAACATAACGCTGCGACGAAAGGGGCAGTAATGAGACCGAAAAGTAAACTTAAAGACCTTTTAAAAAACTGAAAACTTGAGACAAACAATAATCGCGGAGTCTGCCAAGGGGTTATCGGACCACGAGGGAGATAACACAAAATTTTCGGGTTTCCAGGACTCTTGTGTCATACATCAACAACCAGTATGATGATTTGAGGAGGGAACTGGTTGATTTGAAAAATTACTACGTTCAACGACCTCTGAAGTCAAATCTCTAAAAGAAGAGAATAGTAAAACTAAAGGAGGGCCTTAACACTTACGCTGCTCGATTGAAGGGGCTAGAGGAGGAGAACCTGAAGCAACAACAATGGGCGAGGACTGCAGAATGTGGAGATCATTGGTATACCCGAAAATAAAGACGACATTTATTGGACGTCGTAAAGAAGGTTACGGATCACATTGGAGTTCGCATCCAGTCCTCTGACATAGAATTTGCCCACAGGGTTGCAGCCGAAACCGCGCCGCGAGCGCTTCTCGCTCTCGTGCGGGTTATTGTCAGATTAAAACAGCGTTCCGTGAAGGACGGACTGGTAGCTGCGGCACGGGAAATATCGCAACATGACTGCTCGAGATGCGGGTGTTGGGACTGAAGAAAGCAGAAATTTTATATTAATGAGCACTTATCAAGGAAAACAAAATGCTATTGAGTTCCTGCAGACAAAAAACTAAAGAGGCTGGATATAAATATGTGTGGACAAAAAACTGTCGTATTTATGTCAGAAAAAACGACACCTCGCCTCCGATCTCGATTATGTCAACAACCGATTTAAACAGGATAGTTTAGAGTGGGACTTTTATATTACGATCTATTTATTTATAATATCACTTAAAGAAATTGTTGTGTACTATTTTCAAATTCACTACATTCATTTTGACACTAAATTACACATAAAACATATTTCCATAACTTTTAATATCATTACACTTCACATCATAACACACACCATACACATACTAATATGCATTGCGTTCATTGGTACTTGCTGCACCGACCTCAATTACCTAACATCTTCTTATGATTATATATTGTATTTGTCATTATCATATTATTATATTATAAAACTATATAGGGGCGTAACTAATTGCAACTTCACATATTCTATTTATAAGCACAAATATTATACCGTAGTAAAAATGGATGACAAAGTAAACAATCTAAAATTGTTTTACAAAAAACGTCAGAGGTCTCCGCACAAAAACTAACGAGAGTTTAATAGTTTACTGTTGCAAGATTTTGATATAATTATGATAACGGAGACATGGCTTTGTGATGGTATTTTTGACGCGGAATTATGTAGTGATAAATACAAGGTATTCCGCAGAGACCGGGGATCCTTAGGAGGGGGCGTCATGATCATGTGTGCTCCCAATCTCCAGGCTAGGGCTAGACCTGAGTGGCAGGTTCAAGACCTAGAATGCGTGTGGGTACCTATTCCGGCTACTAACATCAAGTTCGAAACATGATCTGCACATCGCTACTGTATACATCCGCCTAACTCACAAATCGCAGAAACATCGATGTCTTTTTGGATCATTTATCACAAATTTATGGTAAGCATTGTGGAGACCACTTTTATAATCGCAGGTGCTTTAACCTACCGATTATAGATTGGACATCAGATGAACCGAGAATACTAAAGAAAGGCTCTATTGAGCTTCAGAATACTGCATCTAAACTTATTGCCCAGTTCTCCTTTTGGGTCTGTCACAGTTCAATAATTTTGTAAATAAGAGTAATAACACTTAGACTTAATATCTCCGAGTCTTCTATCCTGTTGAGAGAGCCGAATCTTTATTTGTTAAGGAGGATCCTTATCATCCACCTCTGTCTGCTGTAGTAGCAGACATTGTAACACCACCACTCAGACAATGCTCTCGAACTGAGTATGGGTTTAGACGTGCTGATTACGATAGTATTTGTAACGCACTTGATGAACAGGACTGGACCTTTATCAACGGAAAATAATATAGAGGACCTAATTTCAAATCTTTATACATTCTGAATGACTTAATAAGAACTTTTGTCCCTCAAGTTCGTTGTTCTGGCACGTTCGTCTATCCTAAATGGTATAGTAAAGTACTTGTAAATGTAATTAAAGAAAAAGCAAAAGCACATCGTAACTGGAAGCGTCATAAAAATCCTATTGATTACGCTCAATTTTGTGAGCTTAGACAAAGACAAAGAGACTTCAGACCGAGTGCTATCAGTCATTCATCATTTTCTCCCAGCAAAGGATTAAATCTCAGCCAAAGTTTTTTTGGTCGTATGTTAAGTCCAGGAAGAAAAAAGATTCAGGGTATCCACAAAACATGACATATAATGAAACTTCATTTAATACACCTTCAGACATATGCTTAGCGTTCAATTCCTTCTTTAAGAAAAATTTCAACAAACCGGCTGATAGGTACTCTTTTGACTTTCTAGATAAAAATGGTAGATTTAGTACAATACACAGTATTAAAGTAGATAGCGAATTTATTTACAAGATATTTTAAATCTCGATACTACAAAGGGCGCTGGATGTGATGGAATTCCTCCAATATTTTTTGTCGAATGCTAAATCCTTATCCGGGCCTGTGGCAATGATTTTAACAGATGTCTTAAGGATGGTTATTTTCCTGATATATGGAAAAAGGCCATATCGTTCCTATACACAAAAAAGGATCCAAAACATGTGTTGAGAATTATCGACCATATCGATACTTAACGTGATGAGTAAATTATTCGAAAAAGTTGTTCATACATTTATCTACCCCGTTCTGTCTGTTTCAATTCCAGTAGAGCAGCATGGGATTTAATAAGGGCGTTCTACAACAACCAATTTGGCGGTCTTTGTGGATCATGTTCTAAATGGTATGGATGGTGGGTCTCAGGTTGATTGTGTCCTACACGGATTTTGAAAAAGCTTACGACCGTGTGGATCACATCATTCTCCTGCGGAAGCTATATGAACTACTTGGTATTCGGGTAGTCTGCTAAGGTGGATGGAATCCTACGTGCGTAATCGGAGTCAGGCTGTAGTTGTGGGGGCTCTGTTCTACCTTTGTCGTAGATACCTTCCGGAGTCCCACAAGGATCCATTCTTGGGCCTTTGCTCTATGCATCCTACTGTACGATGTGGGGTGATTGTTTTAAGCTATGCTAGGTATCTCATGTACGCCGATGATACACAAGGTATACATGAAGATTAGAAGTGAAACAGATGCTCTATACTCCAAGAAGATCTGACTCGATTGGGGTGATATTATGCTGAAAACAGAATCGATATAAACGTAAAACAAATGTTCCTTTATTTCTTTTACTCGAAAAAAGAAACCAGTCAATTATGAGTACTCTATAAATAATACCAAAATAATAGAACTACTAGTGTCAGGGATCTTGGAGTTCAGATAGATAGCAAATTGACCTTCTCGGAACACACAGAAATGATAATAAATAAAGCTTACAAAAGTCTGGGATTTATACTAAGAGTAAGTCGTCCGTTCTCTGACTTAAGCTGCATTAAAATATTGTATTGCTCGTATGTCAGGAGTATTCTTGAATATGCAGTACAATATGGAACCCTCAGTATATTACGTACATCCAAAAGTTGAGGCCCTACAGCTGAAATTCATTAAGCATCTGAACTTTCGTGCCTATTATTCGGACACAGATTATAAGAAATCCTGTTGTCATCATAATTATTAAGTCTAGAAAAGCGCCGAATATTGGCTGACATGTCGTTCTTGCACGGTATGTGTACAGGTCATATAGACTGTCCCGAGTTGTCAGCTAAATTGTTAAGTTCTGTGCACCGTTAGACGGACGAGACAAACCAGTTATTCGCTGTCTCGCATACGACAACAAATTATGCCCAAAATTTCATTATTAATCGCCTTCATAGGACTTATAATAATCATTAGTAATACACCAATACAATCCCAATACAATCCTTTTTCATGCAGCCAACAGACCACTTAGAAGTTGATCAACTCATCTCGCATCTCCAAAATGAAAAAGCACCGGGTATAGATGGTTTAAGCAACAAATTCATTAAAGAGATTAGAGAATACATAGTGGCACCATTAACTGACATTTTTAATATGAGTTTTGCAACGGGTACTTTCCCGTCAATATGGAAAACGGCAGTAGTAACGCCTATACACAAAAGTGGACCAAAAGACGCCCCTAGCAACTATCGCCCTATCTCCTTACTAAATGCATTTTCGAAGCTATTAGAAAAGCTGGCAAATAAACGTTTCATTACCTACTTAGAATCTCGAAACTTAATTTTCTCACGGCAATTTGGCTTTAGGCGAGGTAAATCCACAGAAGATGCTGTCGCCCTGCTTACCACCATTGTATCCAGGGAACTAGATAACAAGCATAACTGCGTTGGTGTGTTCCTGGACCTGGCCAAGGCCTTTGATACTGTCTCCACTCCAATACTACTTAAGAAGCTAGAAAACGTGGGAATTAGAGGGGTAGCCCTTAATTGGTTTAAAAGCTATCTCACGGGAAGAAAACAGTGGTCTAAGGGTCGTCCAACATGTCAGTGACTTCACACGAGGGTGAGTTTGGAGTCCCTCCGGGAAGCATTCTGGACCGTCCCTCTTTATTCTTTACCTGAATGACATTCAGAGCCAACAAACGTCGAACGCAGAAATAATTTGTTATGCAGACGACACGGCAATAATTTACCATAGTGATACATGGAACAATGTGTTTTCCGTCGTGGAACAAGGCCTATCAAATGTATCTGTCTGGTTGCAGAATAATCTGCTGACACTAAATATAGATAAAACGAAATTATATGTTTTCATAAAACACGGAAGTCTGCGCCCCCACCTCATATGCAGAAAAATCTTAAGATACATACATGTACCCCAAACGATCGTAGGACATGCGACTGTCGTAGCATACAAGAGACAAACGCAGTTAAATATCTTGGGGTACAACTGGATCAAAACTTAAACTTTAAACAGCATATCTCCTTGTTATCGGTAAGGGTCCGCAAGTTGATACACATCATGCGACAAATACGTGATTCCGGATCTCAGGATACGCTGAGAACCGTATACTACGCACTTTGCCAGTCGCTGCTTGTTACTGTAATTCTTGCTGGGGCGGGGCCGCTAAAACAATACTGATTGAGCTGGAGAGGGCGCAGCGCTCTGTGCTCAAAGTAATGTACCGGAAACAGTTTCGATACCCAACAACACTGCTCTATAAAGACAGCTTAGTCCTGACGGTTCGGCAGCTATATGTTCTAAAACTCGCCCTTGCAGCCCATAGAAGAGCTATTACATCGGCTGACTACCAGTCTTTAACGCAAAAACGTGTCTTCAGACTAAAAACACCTGCCACACGCTCCACTTTGCAAAACGTTTCGGGATTATTGCAGAGAACAGAGTTTATAATAAAGCCTTGAAACACTGTAGCATTATAAATTGTCCTACTCGTAAAGTTAAAATGATTCTCTATTTAGGTACGAGTGTATTAGTACAAAGTTTTAGTAACTTACATAATAGTTTGCTGAATCGATAGTTGACCTCAAAAACTAAATATCCTGGATTTCATAGATGATCGTGTCAATAAGGGTCGATACGGAGTTCTCTATTGGGTACGAGTGTATTAGTAAAAAGTAGTATACATAAAACTAGGACAATGTTATGCCTTTGTTAATTTAAATGCAATTATGTAAGCATTTACCCCCACATTATACTCTTCGAAGAAAGCACAAGTAGGTGCTTGAGAGACAGATAAAATATTTTATAGAAATAAGCAAAAAACGGGTTAT